>JAABKJ010002307.1:0-28365 GCA_011634705.1 Andricus grossulariae
ACATTTTTTCAAGTCTTTTAAATATCTTTTAAAATGATTAGAATTTTTTTTTAAATCCTGCAAAATTAAAAAAATTGTCTTAAAATCTTCCAAATTCTTTTTTGATCTGAAAATCTTTTGAATTTTTTTAAAAAATATTCTCTTCAAATTAATTTAAAAAAAGAATCATTTTAAATTTTTTCAGGAATAAAAAACTATTTTCTTCAAACCTTTCAAAATCCTTAAAAAGTCAAAAAAATTTATTTCAAAGCCTTCAAAAATCTGGATTTTGTTTGAAATTTAAAAAAAAACTTTAAAATATCTTTTAAAATGATTCGAATTCTTCCTACAATTTTTTTAAAATCTAGAGAAATTTAAAAAAATTGAATTAAAAATTCTTTTTTAATCTTTACGAAAGCGGTTTAGATTCTATTGGAATTTTAGGGCCGATTTTATTTTTTGTTTTTTATTTTTCTGAAAGACCGTTCATTTTTAAATATTTTAGTTGAATATTCATATAAATAATAAAATATTCTGATTATCACGGGAATTTTTAATAAATAAAATGTTTTTAAATAATCTCTTTAAATTAATGTTTCAAAATAAAAATTATTAAAATTTTTTTAAGGAAATCTTGAGAAAATTTTTATATTTTTATTTTCTTCAAACCTTTCAAAATCCTAAAAAAAGCTTCAAAATTTTATTTCGAAGCCTTCAAAAATCTATATTTTTGTTTGAAATGTTGTCAAAACTTATAAATATGTTTAAAAATGAAATAAATAACAAATATTTAAAATAACTGTGTATATTTACTTGTTAACAAATTTGGAAATCTTTTAAAATATTCTCTGAAAATTAATTTTTTTAAATGAATAATTATTAGACATTTTTCCAGGAATCTTAAAAAAATGTATCCCGTTTTATCTTAAAATCTCACCTTTTTTGGTAGAAAAGTATTTTTCTTTTTGATTTAAATTTTATCTTTCTTGGCTGAAAATTAACTTTCTTTCAAAAGTGACTTTATGTTGGAAATTCAACTGTCTTATAAAAAATTCGTCTTTTTGGCTTGAAAATTAAATTTTTTTCTTGAAAATGCATCTCTTTTTTGTTAGAGTTTAATCTTTTTTATTTAAAAATTCAAGTCTATTGTTGAAAAATCAAATGTATTGTTAAAAATTCATCTTTTTTTGATAGAAAAGCATTCTTTGTTTGGTTGAAAATTTATTTTTCTTGGTTGTAAATTAACTTTCTTTCAAAAAATTTTTTTTTTGTTGGAAATTTGTTTGAACTTTCAACTGTTTTTGGTTAAATTTGAATCTTTTTTGTTCGAAAATTCATCTTTTTTGATAGAAATATATATTTATTTGGTTGAAAATGTATCTTTCTTGGTTGTAAATTAACTTTTTTTAAAGTAACTTTTTTGTTGAAAATTCAAACGTCTTATAAAAGATTCTTCATTTTGGCTTGGAAATTAAATTGTTTTCTTGAAAATGCATCTGTTTTTGGTTGAAGTTTAATTTTTTTTGTTTAAAAATTCAAGTTTTTGGTTGAAAATTAAACTTTTTGGCATAATTTTCGTTTTTTTTTGTTAAAATTTGAACAATTTGGTTGAATATTTTTTTTTTTTTTTTGAAAATTCAAATTTTGTATAAAAAATTCAACTGTTCGATTGAAAAATTAATTGTTTAAATTGAAAATTAATATTTTTTGTTGAAAATGAAGTTTTTGTAATTGAAAATTCGTATTTTCGGTTTGAAATTCAACTGTTTTGTAAAAAAATTCTCCTTTTTGGCTTCAAATTTGAACAGTTTGGTTGAATATTTACTTTTTTTTTTGTTGAAAATTCAAATTTTTTATGAAAAATTCAACTGTTTCGTTGAAAATTCATATTTTTATGCAAGATTGAACAGTTTGGTTAAAAATTCAACTGTTTGATTTTTTATTGAAAATTCAATTTTTTTGTTGAAAATGAAGTTTTTTAAATTGAAAATTTGTATTTTTGGATTGAAATTCAACTGCTTTGTAGAAAATTCAGCTTTTTGGCCTAAAATTTAAACATTTTTGTTGAAAATTTACTTCTTCTTAGTTGAAAATCTATATTTTTTGTTGGAAAATTCAACTATTTCATTGAAAATTAACTTTTTTATTGAAAATTAATATTTTCTGGTTGAAAATTCAAGTCTTTGGTTGAAAATTAATTTACTTGTTGGAAAATTCATATTTTCTGGTCGAAAATTCAACTGTTTGGTTGGAAATTAACTTTTTTGTTGAAAATTCGTATTTTTGAGCTAAAAATCCAACTGTTTTGTAGAAATATCGTCATTTTGGTTTGAAAATTTAACAGTTCGTTAGAAAATTCAACTATTTGATTGGAAATTTGCCTTTTTTGGTTGTATTAGATTTTTTTTTTATTTAAAATTATTGTCTTCATTGGTTGAATATTTACTTTTTTTTGTTGAAAATTCATATTTTTTTATGGAAAATTCAACTGTTTGATCGAAAAATTAACTTTTTTTATTGAAAATTCATATTCTTTGTTGAAAATGAATTTTTTAAATTAAAAATTCGTATTTTAGGTTGGAAATTCAACTGTTTTGTAGAAAATTCGCCTTTTTGGCTTCAAATTTGAACAGTTTGGTTGAATATTTACTTTTTTTTTGTTAAACATTCATATTTTTTAAGTTCAACTGTTTGGTAGAAAATTCAATTTTTGTTCTTGTTAAAAATGAAGTTTTTCAAATTGAAAGTTTGTATTTTCGGATTAAAATTCAACTGTTTGGTTGAAAATTCATTTTTTTTGTTGAAAATGAAGTTTTTCATATTGAAAATTCGTATTTTCGGATTGAAATTCATCTGTTTTTTTAGAAAATTCTTCTTTTTGGCCTAAAATTTGAACATTTTTGTTGAAAATTTACTTCTTTGTTGAAAATCCATATTTTTTGTTGGAAAATTCAACTATTTGGTTGAAAATTAACTTTTTTATTGAAAATTAATATTTTCTGGTTGAAAATTCAACTCTTTGGTTGAAAATTAATTTTCTTGTTGGAAAATTCATATTTTCTGGTCGAAATCTCAACTATGTGGTTGGAAATTAACTTTTTTTTATTGAAAATTCATATTTTTGAGCAGAAAATCCAACTGTTTTGTAGAAATATCGTCATTTTGATTTGAAAATTTAACAATTCGGTAGAAAATTATAATCTTTATTGGTTGAAATATCAACTGTTACATTTTTGTTGAGAATTATTATTTTTTTGGTTGAAAATTCAAATACTTCGTTGAGAGTTGAACTAGTTTGTTAAATTTTTGTTTTTGAAAATTGATGTTTTTTAGTTTATTCGAATATTTTGAATTAAAGTCTTAAAGAATTTAAAGCGATTTAAATTGAATGCAATATGGTACCTACATTATTTTTTTTTTTTTAATTATTCCCCTATTTTATTGAAAAATCACCCTATTTCCTATTTTGATAGTTAAGGCTGGAAGATTGTAAAAGCATATTTAATTATTACTTTAACATAAGAAATATTTTTAAAAAATTAATTTGAATAACTTGTAGAGAAGAAAAAGTTTTATGTTCTAAAATACTTTTTTTCAAAAAAGTTTAGAATTGAATAATTGTAAAATTTTGATTTTCATCCTTGCAATGAATATTTTAGACATTATCTTCAACTGTCCTTTACATTGCTGGTGATTTATAACTTGACAATGAATCTTGATTATGTATCAAGCGTATTATAATGTATTCAGATATAGATAACAAGCACTGATACATTAAATTCCGTACCATATAGTCTCGTCTTTAAAAATATAAATGCTTTACAACTTGAATTTATCAATAATAATTATTTATAATAATATTAATTAATAATAATTAATTGATTAATAATAATTAGTGATCAGTTATTGACTAGAGGTAGTACAGAACTAGATAATCAAAAATAGGAATTTTTTACGAGAGCGATAAAACATTCAGCAAACTCGAAATAACCATTTAAAGATAAGCCAAAATTCCACATCCGAGATGATGTGTTGCTGATTTGAGCCAAAATTAATTTGATTAAAAAAAGTTATCCAGTTTTGAGGAAACAAGTATGTCAGTTGATAATCTCAAAGTGACACTGACCACAAATTGCAACAGGCTTGGCTGCGGATTGCGATAAGAAATCTAATCGTCAGTTTTAAGAAAAGATAATTTAGTTCGACGTTATCGCACTATGACAGACAATTTTCACTGAAAGGCTAGTAAAAAAATAATTTTTTTCAATAAACAATAATAATTTCAAGAAATTTTTATTTTGAAGGGAAGAAAAAAAAATATTTCTACGCTCACATACTAAGTTAAAATTTTAACTAAAATTAAAGTAAATTATAAGCTTTAGGCTTAACAATTTTTCAAATAGTGTTATTTTATTCTTAGGCTTCTTTTTTGGTTAAAAAGTTTATTATTATATTTTTGGTTCAGAATTTATCTGTTTCTCATCTTGATCGAAATTTCGTTTTGCTTTGTTAAAAATGAACTTTTTTGTTGAAAATTCAACTTTCTTCTGATTTTTTTATTTTTTTTATTATTGAGAATTCAACCGGTTGGTTAAAGATTCGACTATTTTGTTGAAAATTCTTCTCTTTTGCTTGAAAGTTTAACTATTTGGCTGAAAATTAACTGTTTTGTTGAAAATTCGTCTTTTTTGGTAAGAAATTCAACTACTGCGTTAAAAATTAAATTTTTTTGTTGAAGATTCATTATTTTAGTTTAAAATTAATTAATGGCTTAACAATTTAACTATTTTGTTGAAAATTTGTTTCTTTTTGTTTCTTTTTGTTAAAAATTACAAATTTTTAACTGAAAATTTAAATATCCCATGTTTGGTTTAACATTTATCTTCTTCAGTAGAAAATTCAGCTATTTGGTTGAAAATTTAACTATTCTCTTTTTTGTTGAAAATTCATTTGTTTGGTTGAAAATTTAACCATTTTGTTGAAAATTAGTCTTTTTTGGTAAAAAAAATTAATTACTGGGTTAAATACATTTTTTTCTTGAAAATGTAATATTTTAGTTGAAATTAAAATTTTTTAATTGAAAATTGATTATTTTAGTTAAAAAATAATTTTTGTATTCAAAATTCATTATTAATTTTATAAAATTAACTATTAATTTAAATATTCCATGTTTGCTTTAACACTTATTTTCTTCAGTTGAAAATTCAGCTATTTGATTGAAAATTTAACTTCCTTTTTTTTTCTTCTTTTTAATTTAAAATCTTTTGGGTTGAAAATTCATTATTTTAGTTAAGAAATAATTTCCTGGCTTACAAATTTAACTATTTTGTTGACAAATTAATTTTTTTTTCATAATTTTTTTTTTGACTGAAAATATAGCTATTTCGTTTTTGTCACAAAATTGATTTTTTTAGTTGAAAATTCCCTTTTCGTCTTTTTGGGGTTGAAAATTCAATTATTTTTGTGAAAAATGCATATTTTGGTATTATCAATTCATTTTTCTGGTAAAAAATTCCTCTTTTTGACTTAAAACTTTGTTTTAGTTGAGGATTCAAGTAGTTTGTTGAAAATTATTTTTTTATGGTAAAAAAATTTAATTACTGGGTTAAAAATTACATTTTTTTCTTGAAAATGTAATATTTTAGTTGAAATTTAAATTTTTTAATTGAAAATTTATTATTTTAGTTGAAAAATATTTTTTTTATTGAAAATTCATTATTAATTAGTTTTTTTAACTGAAAATTTAAATATTCCATGTTTGCTTTAATACTTATTTTCTTCAGTTGAAAATTCAGCTATTTGATTGAAAATTTAACTATTCTCTATTTTGTTTAAAATTCATTTTTTTGGATGAAAATGTAACCATTTTGTTGCAAATTAGTCTTTTTTGGTAAAAATTGTTAAAAATTAAATTTTTCAATTGAAAATTTATTATTTCAGTTAAAAAATATTTTTTTATTGAAAATTCATTATTTTAGTTAAAAATAATTTTTTTTTTTTTCAAAATTCATTATTTTAGTTAAAAATTAGATTCAGTTGAAAATTCAGCTATTTGATTGAAAATTTAACTATTCTCTTTTTTGTTGAAAATTCATTTGTTTCATGGAAAATATAACTATTTTGTTGAAAATTAGTCTTTTTTTGGTAAAAAAATTCTACTGCTGGGTTAAAAATTAATTTTCAGTCGAAGATTCATTAGTTTAGTTGAAAATTATTTCTTGAATTAAAAATTTAACTATTTTGTTGAAAATAAGTTTCTTTTTGTAAAAAATTAATTTTTTTAACTGAAAATTTAAATATCCCATGTTTGGTTTGACATTTATCTTTTTCTGTTGAAAATTCAGCTATTTGGTTGAAAATTTAACTATTTTGTTGAAGATTCATCTATTTTGTTTAAAATTTGTCTTTTTTGTAAAAAAATTCAACTGCTGGGTTAAAAATTAATTGGTTGTCGTTGAATATTCATTATTTTAGTTAAAAATTAATTCTTTGCTTTGCAATTTAACTATTTTGTTGAAAATTCGTTTTTTGTTGTTGAAAATGAATTTTTTAAATTGAAAATTAACTATTTCATGTTTGTTTTAACATTTATCTTCTTTACTTGAACATTCCGCTGTTTTGTTGAATATTTAACTATAAGGTTAAAATTCTTTTAAAAATGGGACATTTGGTTAAAAATGTACAAAGTTTGTTAAAAATGAATCTTGTTTGGTTGAAAATTAATCTTTTTGATTGTAAATTCATTTCTTTGACTGCAATTTTTTTTCTTATTGAAAATTAATCTTTTTAACGAAAAATTTAAATATTCTATTTTTGTCAAAAATTTATCTTTTTTAATAGACATTTAATCTTCTTGGGTCAAAATTCATCTGTTTGGTTGAAAATTCAACTATTTTGTTGAAAATTCGTCTATTTTGTTCAAAATTTGTCTCTTTTGGTACAAAATTCATCTTTTGGGTTGAAAATTCATTATTTTAGTTAAAAATTAATTTCCTCGCTTACAAATATAACTATTTTGTTGACAAATTCATGTTTTTAATGATTTTTTTTAACTGAAAATACAGCTATTTCATTTTTGTTACAAAATTGATTTTTTTAGTTGAAAATTCCCTTCTCGTCTTTTTAGGGTTGAAAATTCAATTATTTTTGTGAAAAATGCATATTTTTGTATTATAAATTTATTTTTTTGGTTAAAAATTCCTCTTTTTGATTTAAAAATTTGTTTTAGTTGGGGATTCAAGTATTTTGTTGAAAATTCGTATTTTTTTTGTTTAATTCAACTGTATTTGATTGAAAATTAATTATTTTAACGAGAACGTAATTCTTTCATATTTTAAATTCAAATTTGATCTTTTTGAGTAGGTTTTGGTTTTGAAAAATAATTATTTCAGTTTAAATAATGCAATAAAAATATTTGAAAATGGTAATTTTTCACCTGTTGCAAAAATACAACTTTTGATTGACATTTGACAATAAAGTTACTTTTGCTTATGTCAAATACAAATTTTAATTCTTCGGAATATGTCTGGTTTTGGTTAAATAATAAAATTGTACATTAATAAATCTTAAATTTTTGTCAGTTTTATTATTTATTAATTATTAATATATTTATTTTATTTAAATAACTGCCCTTCAACGAACACTCAAGAATCAAGCAAATCAGCTTATATTTGATTTTTTAATAATTTTTTATTCAGTAAGACCGTTTTTGGAAAAATGTTGGTTACCCAACAATTACGTTTCTATATTTAGCAACTATCTACATTTACATCTAAAAATAAGGCTTTTAACATAAACGTGGCTTAAAGTTATTAGTAGATAACAGGTTATTTATTATTCTATTTTATAAAATTGTTATTTCTAGGTGAGCTTTTTTGCTTTCTGTGAACGATATTTTGCTACTATTTCGAAAAAAAATGATTTTCCACAAAAAAGTTTAGTTTTCTACCAAATTGTTGAATATTGAAACCAAACGGACAAATTCTGTATAAAGCTGTTGATTTTTGAATCGAAAAATACTAATTTTTACCAGAAAATTTAATAGTTGATATTTAAACCAAAAAAGATAATTTTTTATAAAAATACTTGAATCCTCAACTAAAACGGAATAATTTTCAACCGTACAGTTGCATTTTTAACAAAAAAAAATTGATTTTGTGGCAAAAAAGACGAATTGTTAACAAAATACGTATATTTTCTATCAAATAGTTAAATTTTAAACAAAAGGATTAATTTTGTATCAAAAAAGACGATTGAAAAAAATACATGAATTTTCAATCTGGAAATACTAATTTTCAACAAAAAACTTAATAGTTGATATTTAAACCAACAAGATTTTAACATTAATTAAAAAGCAGTTAAATATAACCAAATAGGATGAATATTCAACAAAATATTTGAATCCTCAACTGAACCAGATTAATTTTTAACAATACAGTTGCATTTTTAACAAACAAAAAATGATTTTCTACTACAAAAGATGAATTTTCAACAAAATTCGTAAATTTTTAACCAAATAGTGGAATTTTCTACCAGAAAACATGAATTTTCAACAAATTACAAAAATTTTCAACTAAATATTTTGAACAATGTATGTGATGTCAGTTCAAATTTTATTTGATTAATTTTTATCTAAATAGTTGCATTTTTAAACTAAAAACTATCAACTCTTAACCAAAAATGGTGCAATAAAAATTGTATTGAGGAGCATTAATTTTCAATAAAAAAAATTAATTTTCTACAAAACAGTTGAATTTTCGACAAAATAATTAAATTTTCAGTGTAAAAAAATAATTTGTAACAAAAAAAAAATTATTACATTTTTTTGGGGAAATTTATCTTTTTTGATAGAAATTTAATCTTTTTGTTTGAAAATTCATCTGTTTAGTTGAAAATTCATTTTTTTTTATAATAATATAATAATAATATAAATATTTCATTTTGGGTTAAAAATTTATCTTTTTTAATAGAAAATTCATTTATTTTGTTAAAAACTTGTCTTGTTTGATGGAAAATTAATCTTTTTGTTTGAAAATTCATCTGTTTAGTTGAAAATTCTTTTTTTTTTGTTAATAATTCATTTTATTAACTGAAAATGTAACTAGGTAAAATTTGTTGTTGGCAATGAACTTTTTTAGTTCAAAATTCATGTATTTTGTTAAAAATTTGTCCTTTTTGGTAGAAAATTCATCTTTTGAGATAAAAATTCAACTATTTGGTTAGCAATAATTTTTTGGTTAGAAGATTTATCATCTTAGTTTAAAATATCATTTTTTTGGTTAAAAATTCAACTATCTTGTTGAAAATTAGTTTGTTTTTATTTTAAAACAAAATTTACATCTGTTAATGTAACTATTTCATTTTTGCTTAAAAATTTATCTTTTTTAGTAGGAAATTCAATTATTTTGAATAAGAAATTTTTCTTCAATGACTAAAAAATCTTTCTTGGTTGAAAATTTTACTCTTTTGTAGAAAATTCCTCCTTTTGGTTTGAAAATTAGTCTGTTTTGGGTGAGGATTCAAATAATTTTGTTTAAGTTCGTATTTTCGAAATTGGGAGTTTGCAGCAACAAAATAGTTAAATTTTCAATCAAACTGATGAATCTTTGATAACAGAAAAAAATTAATTCTAAACAAAAAGTGTCATAAGTCATGTTTCTAGAAAAAACGTTTTGGATTTTCCAGAAAAAACTGTTAAATTAAACCAAAAAATACGAATTTTCAAAAGAAGAGTTGGATTTTCAACAAAGAAAAATTTTTCAATCAATAAAGAAGAAAAATCTCATCTAAAACGTTGAGTTTTTAATACATAAAGACGTTGAAGCTACATTTTTAAATTCATTTGCAACCAAAAAAAAAAAAAACGAATTTTTGACAAAACTGGTTAAATTTTTAACCAAAGAAATGAACTATTAACTTAAATGATGCATCAAGTAATGTAAATAAAAAAGATTATTTCTCAACGAAAAATTTAATAATAGACTTTTCAATCGAGAATAATGAACTTTCAACCAAAAATAGTTTTGATTTGTAGACCAAAAAATAACATTTTAAATAAACATTGAAGTTCATTTTTAATACTTGAAAAATTGTATGACTGCCTCGCACAAAATGTACGAAGAGGAGGGTCTTTTGGACAAATTTGTTGGAAATTTGAGTTTATGATGCTTCACGTGATGTTTATCAAAAGTCCTAATGAGCCAATTTTACCTAAAGACCTTTTCTACACATTTTGTACGAGGTCATTTTAAGCTCATTTGTATCTTTTTGGAAGTAATTAATAATTTAGAAAGTAGAAAGTAAGCAAGTTTTATCGAATTCTATCTGAAACCGGTCGAATATAGAATGGTTTATCTTTAAGCGATTTTTAGGGTTTTATAGGGAACCTTTAATGCAGTCGGTAAAATGTGAATTTGTTCACAATTGCGAATTTCCAATAACATAGTTGAATCCTTAACCAAAGAAGATTAATTTACAACCAAACATTTATATTTGTATCCGAAAAAGATGAATTTTCTACTAAAACAGATGCATTTTCCACTAAATGATCGAATATTTAAACCAGCATAATTAAACTTCAGCCGGAAACAGTCCAAAATGTTGATTTTTCCAGCCAAAAAGATCAGCTTTTCAACAAAACAGTTGAATTTTTTACCAGATAGTTGAATTTTTAACCAAAAAGATGAATTTTTGACTGAAAAGGTTAATTTTCCGCCTAAGAGATGAATTCCCAACAATATACATAAATTTTTAACCTAATAGTATGAATGTTCTACTAAGAAAGACGAAGTTTCAACAAATTTTGTATTTTTTTTAACTAAATAGTAAAAATTGGCCTTTTTGGCTTAAAAACTCAACAATTTGGTTCAAAAAGAACCTATTTTGTTGAAAAATCGTCTTTCTTTAAATGGATTCTACTGTTTTTTTATATATTAAATTAAATTCTTTTTTGGTTATTACATGAACTATTACATTTTTCGGTAAGAATTCATCTTTTTTGGTCAGAAAAATTCAACCATTTAATTCAAAGTTGAACTACTTTCTTAAACATTCATTTTTTGATGATTCATAATTTTAGTGGAAACTTCGTCTTTTTTGGTAGAAACTGTTTCTTTTTGGTTACTTTTTTGCCAAATTACTGTTACTTTAAGGCTACTTTTTTGAGAGAAGTATGGCTATTATTTTACTATTTTGTGAAGCTTGCACTGAGAAATATGGATTATACCCGGTAATAAAAAATATGTTACCGGATATAGTTTTGGACTATTAACTATGGGACAGCGATCCAGATTATAAGAACTACAATCTATAGATATTAAGAAGTAGATATTACAGGATAATATCTTGGATTATAAAACTTTATAATCTGAGATAATAAAATCTATAATCCAAGGTTTTAAAATCTAATATCCATATTCGAATCCTGGTCCATTACACGGAGAAAAAGGGATGTTTAAATGTAGATGTTCAAAGGGTAAGATTGTACCGCCAAACATACATATATTCATGCCAAACATTTATCTTTTTGAGATTTTAGGCGTAAAAATATTTTTATGTTAAACTGAAACATATTTATATGTTAAAATCGCCCGAGCGCATGCGCATCGCGCATTGGAATTTCACGACTATATAATATGACGGTTATATAATTTCGATATTACAAGTATGGAACTCGTATTACAATTTTTGAACATTTTCAAAGAATCAAAATTAGCTATCCTTAATTACAATTGGATAACGACTTTTGTCTGTCTGCACGACGGAACAATGTTCTTAAGTTTGAGGTTATATTGACTCGAACACATTTGCCCATTTGACAAAATGTTTGTAAATTTATAGTAAAATATGAGTTTAAGTAACCTAAAATAGATAGAATTTTAAATTCAGATTACAGATCATTCGTTCTTAGCTTACTTACACCGTTCTTATTTTTTATTTTAAATTAAAAATATTAAACATAACCCCAACTTGACTGAATGTATGATCTGATCGACATTTCATATACCCTTAGTCTGTTTTTCGTTCATGCACGAACATTCAAGTTTAGTTTTGAATTCACAAATAAATTATCAATTAATTCCTTACATGCTCGGAAATAAGTAAATTCCTCAAATATTTACAGCCGTTATTTGACGTAACGATGCATGTAATATTTCAGATATTTCAGTTGAACATTTTGAATGTTACAGAGTAACATCTCACTTTTAAATATCTACAGATACTAACTATGAACATCTAGATTGCTGTCCTATAGTTAAACATAAAATATTTTAAGCCTGAAGATCTAGATGTTACGTTTAAACATCCATTTTTCTCCGTCTGGATATACTAAAAGGGTTGAAGGAAATGCTGTTACTTCTTCAGAAAATTCCTCGGAATAAGAACGCTTTGCGTTGCATATCTTTAATATCCACATAAGTATTTAGCATCTAGATGGTTGTCCTATGGTTCAATATTAAAAATGTAAATCTGAAAAATCTAGACGTTAAGATGAAACCACAAAAAGAGTGACAGTAATTTGCTGGAATAGTCAAGACCTAGAAACTACGCTTTGATTAGATCGGGAAAGGGAAAGTCGGGTGCAAGGAGTGCAGTTCTTTTTCTTGAAGAAGGAAAGTTTTGATTTCTCAATCTACTAATTAAGCCCCTCATTGTCAGATGCAGAGCGCGACCTCCGCGCTTTCAGAACTTGGCGAAAACTCGTAGCTTCGTAGTTGATAATTGAGGCGACATCATTGGCGGATCGGAAGTCGTCCGTTGTTGTCAGGCACGATCTTGGTTATAATCTCGCGGAGAAAGAGAAAGGTGAAGTGCACGCACGCAGAGCGTTTTCTTCTCTTATTTACGCGAGAAGAAAGTGCAACGATGACGCAGTAATGATCTCACTTCCACCCTACCCCTTGATTCCTTCTCCATAATTTCCCTCTCCGACAACCTTTTTCACCTTCACCTCTACTCTTCATCCCTCCTTTTCCCCTCCTTTACAACATCATTCCCCCTCATTCCCTCCCTTCTTTTTCCCCTACTGCTACTATCTTCACGAGTCAAGTCAAGTACCTTCATTCACTCCCACCTCTTTGGGCAATTACCCGTACTCTGTACCCTGCATGTCCCTGAAATTCCATCTTCAGGACCTACCTCAAGGTATCCTGAGCAAGTCGAGAGCAGACTCGAAGGTATTGGATATAAAACCAGCTTGGGACAATGTCTCTTGAATTACGCGCTGTATTAAACCTTCAATGGAGGGAATCTTCCGATAAGTGCAGACTACAGAGGCTTATAATGCATAATTGCAGAATAATGATTGTAGCTGAAGAAAGTAGGGTAATCGCGTGGAAAATTGATATTGGCTTCTAAATGGTCTGCTTCATTGGAAATTTAGTATCATTTGTTTCTTTTTTTTATGTATAGTGGTTGATTGTGAGAACTTTAGAAATCCGACTTGAATAAAAGTCAAGCTTCTCTTTAAAGGCGTAATCGATCTTGTTAATTGTGTTCTTGAATCCAACTTGATTCTGAAAAATGTGTCCAGATTTATGTTATCGAAACTGTTGAGAGTTGTTGCGATTCATAGAATGTATTTGATTTTTTGTATTCGTTTATTCTACTGCCAGATTCTGATTTATTTTTGTGGAGATTCTGTAGAAAGAAGTGTGAAATTGTATATTTTAACAATTGAAAATTAGGGTGGCACAAAAACAATAAAATATTTTTTTGTCAGTGTCTCACTAGGGTAGTCCAAAAATTTGACTTTAGATTTTTGGTGATCGATCCTCCCCAATTTGTTTGTTTTCCGGAAAAAGAAATTTCTTTTTTTTTCAATCGGTGCCCCCAACTTTTTAAATTAACATTGGGTTTTAAATGGGAAAAGCTCGATTTTTGAAAAAATTAACAAAATAAGTACTTGTTATTTAATTTTTGTAAATGAAAGTTCAGTCAGCTCTTAAAGACTTTCAATTTTGAACTCTCCTAATCCCTTGTATTTTGCCCCGAATATGCCTAAAAAAATCAAAATAGTAGTTTCATGTCAAATTCAGGATAAAGACGGCGTTTATTGAAATCTTTTCAACGCTAATATTTTTATTTGATAAGTGACAAGTATCCAAGTAGTTTTGACTAATTTTCAATTGTTTAGATACATATTATTACCTGAAACAATATTTTTTCCAGTAAAACGTGAAAAGTTAGTATTTTCTGGAATCAATGACGCAATTAACAAATGTTAAATATAATATTTCTTTGTTTACAATATTTGGCAACAGTTCAAGAAATGTTGTTATCCTCTAAATCGTAAAAAGTTATTATATTCTGGAATGAATGTCGCAGGTTTTCATGATTCGAAATCTTGATTTCAAAACCACGGATTTCTTAGAAATATATCGAAAATTGCAGAGGTATAATCATTTAGAAATTACATGAAACTTGTTTCCAAATTTTCTGAAAATTCTATCGGTAATCAATGTATACTAGAAACAGTCTGCATGCAAATTTCAAACAAAGCTCTCTAATATTGAATCAGTGAAAATCTGGAAACTGAATCAAATCAGTAACGGATTTTACTCAATTTTCTGTTAATGTCACTGATCATTCAGTAGGTTATTCTCTATAATTCAAATTTAGAGAGAATATGAGGAGTAGGCGGACAAAATGTGACAAATGTTTAAGAATATATTGTGGCTTGAAATCCATGGATCAAACTTAAATTAAAAATAAGCTATTATAATCAGCCGGGTTTTTAAATAAACTAAATGTGAAACAAATTGTCTTGAAGTTATTAACAAAATGAAAATGGATTTGTTTACTTTTAATTCAGGAATTATACATTATTGCTATATTTAAAATTTATTGAATAAAGTGTTTAGGTTTTGTAATATTATGTACTAGAATTTTTTTGTTCATTTTATTTCGTGGATAGACAACTAAACCGAGGTGAAAAAAAAATTGCAACTCGAGTTTAAAAGTCTAATTGATATTCCAAACATATACAGAAAGAATCATTTTCTCAATTTAAAAAAATTTGTATTTCTCACCTTTTTTCACTCACTCCTCATATAAAAAAAAGTAAAATTTATCATATAAAGCAGTCAAATTTGACTGAAATTTCACTGATTCGAATTCAGAGAAAAATTAATATTAACATTCGACACCGTAAAGGATATAATATTCACGGGTCTTAACATTAAAACTGCTAGATGATTATATTATTACTTACACAAATATAATTTATAATTAAAATGATATCAGAAAATATAATTTTTAAGAAAACATAAAATCAAAGTTAAATATTGTGTTTGGAAAAAGAACTCACCTTTCTAATATACCCCTTTCTCTAAATTTGACTCAGGTAATGTTTCTACTGATTTCAATCAGCAACTGAATTCTAACTATATATCAATTATTTTTTACTAGTGAATCAGTAAAAATTACATCAGTAAAAATAACTGATATATAGCTAGAATTGAGTCACTGATTGAAATTATTTAAAAAAATAGTGTGAATTATACGCACGCTTGTCTGTGATAGACAATCTGGTAGTTTCGCGGTTAGAACTTGATCTTTGCCTTTGCTGCACGCTGCAGTTAACTTTCTAGCAACTAGCTCGTATTTTTATGCAGATAACCTGGTTTCAACGATAGAGATCGTTAGCGCCATGATTCCCGGGCATTTTTTCCAACACAATATACTCTCTCGCAAACTTTCACGTGATACATTTTGAATATTACGAAACATTTATCTAGTGCAGAATATTTTTTATTATTTTCTTACATATGGATTACATATTATCTTGAAATTTTCAATTAAAATAAAGAGTCTTGATTATACATAAGGGCCATCCATAATTCACGCAACAGCTTTTTACTAACACTACCGCAAAATCATTCAACATTTTTTAAGAGTAGCGGGTCAAGCTGAGGTATTTGGAAAGATTCCAAGAGATTTCAGAATTTTCTAATATTTCAAGGAATTTTTGATAAATTTCAACGGATGTCACGGGATTTGAAAAATTTCCTAGGAATTTTTCAGGATCAAAAGATCTCAAAGGATTTCAAAGATTTGAAGAGATTGTCAAATATTTCAAAATTTTTTAAATCTTTGGAAATACCTTGAAATTTTTGAAAAGATTCCAGTGCATTTTAAGAGATTTCCAAATATTCCAAAGGATTTTAAAGAAATTTTAACGGATTTCACGAAATTTCAAAAGATTTCCGAGGATTTCAGTAATTTTAAAGAATTTTAAATGCTTTCAATAAGGTATTTTAATTAATTTCTAGGATCTCCCAGGATTCTGAAATATTTGTATGGCATTTCAAAAAATGTATTCACAAGAATTGAAGCACATCAAAGGATTTCAAAGATTTAAACAGATTCTCAAATATTTCAAGGTATTTCCAAAGGTTCCAAGGAATTTCAGAAGATTTTCAAGACTTTAAAGTATTTGGAAGGAGTTTCAAAGAATTTTAATTGATTTCATGGGATTTCATAAGATTTCCGAGGATTTAGGTAATTTTTATGGATTTTAAAGGATTTCAATAAGGTATTTTAATGAATTTCCAGGATCTCACAGGATTTCATAGAACTTCAAATATTTCAAAAAATCTCATTACATTTTACGGGATTTTATAATATTTCAATGACATCTCAGAGAATTTATTCATAAGAATTGAGGTTCATCAAAGAATTTTAAAGATTTGAACAGATTTTTAAATATTTCCAGGTATTTCGAAAGGTTCCAAGGAACTTCAGAAAATTTCCAAGATTTTAAAATATTTAAAAGGAGTTTTAAAGAATTTCAATGGATTTCATGGGATTTCATAAGATTTCTGAGGATTTAGGTAATTTTTAAGGATTTTAAAGGATTTCAATAAGGTATTTTAATGAATTTCCAGGATCTCACAGGATTTCATAGAACTTCAATTATTTAAAAAATTCTCATTAGATTTCACGGGATTTTATAATATTTCAATGACATCTCTGAGAATTTATTCATAAGAATTGAGGGACATCAAAGAATTTTAAAGATTTAAACGGATTTTTAAATATTTCCAGATATTTCCAAAGGTTCCAAGGAACTTCAGAAAATTTCCAAGATTTTAAAATATTTAAAAAGAGTTTTAAAGAATTTCAATGGATTTTATGGGATTTCGTAAGATTTCCGAGGATTTCAGTGATTTTTAAGCATTTAAAAGGATTCTAATTAGGTATTTTAATGAATTTTCCAGGATCTCAAAGGATTTCATAGAACATCAGAAATTTCGAGAAATATCATCAGATTTCACAGGATTTTATAATATTTCAATGACATCTCAGAGAATTTATTCACAAGAAGTGAGACATCAAAGAATTTCGAAGATTTAAACAAATTCTCAAACATTTCAAGGTATTTCCAAAGGTTCCAAAGAATTACGTAAGATTTCCAATATTTTATTAAAATATTTTAAAGGAGTTTTAAAGAATTTCAGTGGATTTCATAGGATTTCATAAGATTTCCAAGGATTTCAGTAATTTTTAAGCATTTTTAAAGGATTTTAATAAAGTTTTTTAATGAATTTTCCAGAATCTCAAAGGATTTTATAGAACTTTGAATATTTCAAGAAATATCATCAGATTTCACAGCATTTTAAAATATTTTAATGATATTTCAAAAAATGTATTCACCTGAATTGAAGCAAATCAAAGGATTTGAAAGATTTGAACAGATTCTCAAATATTTCAAGGTATTTCAAAAAGTTCCAAGGAATTTTACAAGATTTCCAATATTTTAAAATATTTAAAAGGAGTTTTATAGAGTTTCAATGGATTTCATAGGATTTCCTCAGATTTCCAAGGATTTCAGTAATTTTTAAGCATTTTTAAAGGATTTTAATAAAGTTTTTTAATGAGTTTTCCAGGATCTCAGAGGATTTTATAGAACTTTGAATATTTTAAGAAATATCATCAGATTTCACGGGCTTTTATAATATTTCAATGACATCTCAGAGAATTTATTCACAAGAATTGAGACATCAAAGAATTTCGAAGATTTAAACAGATTCTCAAACATTTCAAGGTATTTCCAAAGGTTCTAAGGAATTTCAGAAGATTCCCAATATTTTAAAATATTTTGAAGGAGTTTTAGAGAATTTCAGTGGACTTCATGGGATTTCATAAGATTTCCGAGGATTTAGGTAATTTCTAAGGATTTTAAAGGATTTCAATCAGGTATTTCATTGAATTTCCATGATCTCACAGGATTTCACAGAACTTCAAATATTTCGAAAAAATCTCATTAGATTTCACAGGATTTTTAAATATTTTAATGACATTTAAAAAAATTTATTCACAAGAATTGAAGCATATCAAGGGATTTCAAAGATTTAAACAGATTTGCAACTATTTCAAGGTATTTCCAAAGGTTCGAAGGAATTTCAGAAGATTTCGGAGAATTAAGGTAATTTTTAAGGATTTCAATAAGGTGTTTTAATGAATTTTCCAGGATCTCAAAGGATTTCACAGAACTTTAAATATTTCAAGAAATATCACCATATTTCACGGGGTTTTATAATATTTCAATGACATCTCAGAGAATTTATTTAAAAGATTTGAGGGACACCAAAGAATTTCAAAGATTTGAAGATATTTTCAAATATTTCAAGGTATTTTCCAAAGATTTTAAAAAATTTGAAAGATTTAAATATTTCTGGAAATACTTTGAAATACTTGAGAAGATTTTAAGGAATTTTAGAAGATTTCAGAGATTTTGAAATATTTCAAAGGATCTCTGAGGAATTTCAACGGATTTCACGGACTTTATAACGTTTCCGAGGATTTCAGTAATTTTAAAGGATTTTAAAGGTTCTCAGTAAAGTATTTTAGTGAATTTTCCAGGAACTCAAAGGATTTCGTAGAATTTCAAATATTTCAAGGAATATCATCAGATCTGATGCAATTTCTCCTAATTTTATAATATTTTAATCAAGTTTTTGAAGAACTTATTCACATGATTTTTAAGGAATTTCAACAGTTTTCACGTGATTTTATAAGATTTATGAAGATTTCAGTAATTTTAAAGAATTTAGAAGGCGCTCAATGATGTATTTTAATTAATTTATCAGGATCTCAGAGGATTTTATAGAACTTTAAATATTTCAAGAAATATCAGATTTCATTAAATTTTAGAATATTTTAATAACATTTCATTGAATTTTTTCACAAGAATTGAGGAATTCGAAACATTTGAAGAGATTTTCAAATATTCCGAAGAATTTAGGTAGATTTCGAAAATTTTGAGATATTTTAAAGGATTTTAAAGAGTTTAGGGTATTCTAAAAAATTCCAAGGAATTTTCAGGAGCTTTACAGAATTTTAAGGAGTTTCAAAAGATTTCAAATAATTTGGAATATTTCAGGGTAGTTTGAAGGTAATCCATGGAAGTTTCAAGAGGTTAAAAAAATGTCAAGGAATTTCAAGAAATGTCATCAGATTTTAACCTTACTGAATTTGAAAAGATTTTTCAGTATTTCTAGGTACTTTCCAAGATTAAGAAATATATTAATATTAATATTATGTAGATAATATTATTATTTAATTAATATTTGAAAAATCAGAAGATTTTCAAAATTTCATAATGTTTCTGTGGATTTTTAAGGAATTTCAACAGATTTCACGGGATTTCATCAGATTTCCGAGGATTTTAGTAATTTTAAAAGACTTTAGAGGTTCTCAAAAAGGCATTTTAATGAATTCCCAGGATCTCACAAGATTTCATAAAACTTCAAATATTTCAAGGTATTTGCAAATAGCGCTTATCGCGCTATTTGTACTTTTTACTAAATACACCCGTATATTTGATGATCTACTTTTCTGGATTTGATGACAGATTAAAAGAAAAGTAAAAATATCTGAAGCCTTTGAAAGGGTTTAGATTTTCTAAATTGTTGTTAACCATATAAACTTAGGTGATTTTATCAAAGACTTGAGAAGATTGTGTAATCTCATTTTATATCAATTAATTGGCAAAAAGTATGTTACGTAATTTATGGATGATCCCTAAGGAAAGTCCTAATAAAACTATTTTCTAATCAAACCAAATGTTACTTATTCAAATAAAAGGGTCTTAGGTAGAAACACTTAAATCCAGACACATTGTACTGAATCTAATCCAAACTAAACTTAAAGAAATAAACTTTTTTTGTATTCTTTGTTTATTGTATTAGTTGAACATGATTGAAAACTTGAAGGAATCAAAGAAAAAATTATTATTATGAGAAGCAATTGCACAAAGAAATGTAAAGTGCAAAAAATAAAATAATAAACTCAAGCTTTATCTTTATTTATACCGTAATAGCGTTAAAGTACAATGTGACGTGATACAACTCAATGCAATTTCTAGATTATTTACATACATATGTTCTATACAAGGCCTTGTAAAAATGGGTCACTCACTGCGATGATAACAATGACGATGCTGGCAAAGTCTCACTGATATCATGCTTTAAAAAATATCCGAGGCAAATTGAATATAAAAACTCATTATGAAGGAAATTAAGATCTTACATGTGCTTCTCTAATAATCCTGATATTTTATTAATGTAAATCATCTAATTGTTATTTTATTTTATTTATATAACTGAACCATAGATATCTTCATAACTCCATAATTTCTTCATTTATCCGTGTCAACGATGATAAATTTAAAAAAAAATTATTTTAATTTGAAATTTTTTTATTCCATTTATATAAAAGATTCTGTGTTCAAACGTTACAAGATTAAGATTCTGGTATTTGAATATTAATTGTCAATGAAAATAAAATATTGGTCAGGGATAAATTAGGGAATTTAAAAAATGAAGTTTTGCGGCCATCCTGATATAATATGCTTGTTAATAATTTCCTAAGTTTTTATTTATTGGGTTGAAAATTCAACTATTTTGATAAAAAAAATAACTTTTTGTTACAAATTTATGTTTGTTTTAGTTGAGGCTTTATGCATTTTGTTGAAAATTCGTTTATTTTAATTGAATTCAGTTGTTCTAAATTTAAAATGAAAACATTTTTTGGTTAAGGTATCAACTATTATATTTTTCGTTAAAAATTCCTCTTTTTGGTTGAAAATAAAATTTTTCAACTGAAAATCTAATTATTCCGTTTTTAGTAGAAAATTTACTTTTCTAGTAGAAAAATAATCTTCTGGGTTGAAAATTTAACTATTTAGTTGAAAATTGATGTACTTTGTTAAAAAAATTTCTTTTTAGAAAATCAATTCTTTGCTTAAAAATACGACTGTTTGGTTGAAAATTAATTTTTTCAACCGAAAATGTAACTAATCTATTTGCGGTAGAAAATTCATCTATTTTTAGTAAAAAATTATTCTTCTTGGTTGAAAATTGAACTATTTGGTTGAAAATTTATGTACTTTGCCTAAAATCCTTTTTTGGTAGAACATCAATTGTTTGGTTAAAAATGCATATTTTTACGTTGAAATATTAATTATTACATTTTTCGTAAAAAATTCATATGTTTAGATTGAAAATTCAAATACTTTGTTGAAAATCTATTTTCATTGTTAAAAAATAATATTAATAAGTGAAAAGTTAACAATTTGCTTGAAAATTTAACTATTTGGTTAAAAACTGATGTCTTCGGTTAGAATCTCTTTTTTTGTGCGTTAGAACATCAATTTTTTTGTTAAAAATGAAACTGTTAGTTTAAAAATTAATCTGTTTCAGTTCAGGATTATAGTATTTTGTTGAAAATCTGTCTTTTTTGGTTCAATTGAACTGTTTTCGATTTCAAATAAAAATATTTTTTTGGTAGAAATATTAAGAATTTCACAATTTGGTTGAAAATTCAGCAGTTTAGTTACAAATTAACTTTTTTGTTTGGCAATTTAAATGTTTGGCAGAAAATTCTTCTTTTTGGACTGAAAATTCAACTATTCTTTGGAAAATTTCAGTGTTTTGTAGAAATTCAACTATTTGGTAGAAACTTCATCTCTCAAAGATAATAAATTTGAATTTTTTTTCGAAATTTTTTTATTCCATTTATAAAAGATTCTGCGTTAAAAATGTTCCAAGATTAATATTCTGGTCTTTGAATATTATTGGTCAGTGATAAATTAAGGAACTTTGAAAATGAATTATATTTCTGTTTTTATTCCTTTTGTCTTTTTTGCAGTTGCATCCACCTGATGATTATATTTTTAGTTCAGAATTTAATTATTTGCTTGAAAAATTATCATTTCAGTAGAAAATTCCACTATATAGTCGAAAATTGCACTGTTTTGTGAAAATTTCGTGTTTTTGTTGAAAATTAATTTTTTGTGATGAAAATCTAACAATTGCATTTTTGCTTAAAAACTCATCTTTTTAAGAGTAAAACTTCAACTATCTGGTTAAAAATGTATGTAATTTGTTGATAATATGACTTTTTTGGTAGAAAATGAATCTTTTTGATCGAAAATTCAACTATTTTGTTGAAAATTCAACTATTTTGTTGAAAATTTAACTGTTTTGTAGAATGCTAGTCTTATCGGTTTAAAAATTCATATCTTCTGGTAGAAATTTAATCCTTTTTAGTTAAAAATACAACCGCTGGGTTGAAAATGAATCTTTTCTTGGTTAATATATCAACTATTACATTATTTGTTGAAAATTCATCCTTTTTGGTTTAAAATCCAGCTACTAGATTGAAAGTTGAATTACATAAGAGCCTCTGAGTAAATTCACAAAAAAAAATGTATCCTAAAAAATTGCGTAAGATGAGGGGGGGGGGCTCAAAACTTACTATGCCTAACAAAAGGGGGTACGTGGCTCAAAATTTCAGAAAATAAATCGACTGGCAAGAGAGAAACCCGTTTCCGGTTTATAATAATATAATTATAATTATAAAAATACATATCTTCTTTTTAAAAAACGCTGGTGATAAACAAGAGATAAAAAAAATTGCGTCATAAACTAACGAGCCAATTAATTTGAGCTTTGAGGCTCCATCCTCTCAACTAATAAGCATAAGGAAGTTTTGATTTGCATAACAAATCACTATCTACAAGTCCCAGGGTCATACGTATAGATTATTACGAGGAAAATATGTAACAATGGCTGAGAAATTGTCATACGTAACTAGTATGAGCAAAGGATGAAATGTCATACCAAAGTAGTTACGCTAAGTTTCTGTTTAATTCATTTGCCGATGAATCATGCGTAGGTTTGCTGATAACTTGCTAACGCGAAACGTAACTTGGTCTTTGCTATTACAAATAGGCTAAGTATGTTTCATCGAGCACCAAATGTTTTTGTTAGAAATTACTCAAGCGCTTAATCACTGAACTGGCCGGCAGTCATTGATTTTTTTTTCAATTTCTGTTGTATCTTGATTTTTTTCCGGAAAAAGATATTTCCTAATTTTTCTTCAAGTCGTTCAACATTAACAGGTGCTCCCGGGTTTTTGAAACTAACATGGGAACCTTGGAAAAGCTCGTTTTTTCGAAAAAATTGAAAAAAGAAGTACTTGTTACTAAATTTTTGTAAATTAAATTTTAGTCACCTCTTAAGGAATATTCATGAAATAATTTGCACCCACAAATTTCAGTTTTGGCACCCCCATCACCCATGTATTGTTCCTGGAAAATGCCTGGAAAAATGCAAAATAGCAGTTTTATATCAAATTCATGCTAAGACTGTTTCGGGATAAATTATACAGTTGATGAATTTCAAGAATAATATTTCTTCTTTAACATATTTGGTAACTATGTAAACAATTTTCATTTGCTTAAACAATGTTTTTCCCGTAAAGCCCCCTGTAAATAATTATTTTCTGGAATTATTTACACAATTAACGAATGTTAAGAGTAATATATATTTTTGAACGATATTTGGCAATTATTTAAACAATTTACATTCATTTGAACAATTTTTCCCCTGTCCATCGTAAAAACATTTTATTTTCTGCAATTTATTACACAATTGAAGAATCTTGAGAGTAATAAGTTTTTTAACGATATTTGGCAATTACTTAAAAAAATTTCATTCGTTCAAAAAATTTTCTCTCCTGTAAATCTGGTAAAGTTACTACCTTTTTGGAATCGATAACGCATTTAATAAATACTGAAAGTGATATTTTATGTGAAAGAGAGTTTACAATTAGTTAAACAATTTTCATTTGTTTAAAAAATTATGGTGTCCCGTAAATCTGAACAATTTAATAACATGTTAAGAGTTATATTTATTGTGGAAGACTCTTTTCAATTATTTTCAATTATTTTCATCATTTTAAATTATTCAATTATTATTTACTTGATCCTTCTCATAGGAAATATGGAGCAAGTGATATTGATTGTTTAAATAATAGCAAACTGTCTTTTACAAAAAATATCACTTTTAACATTCTTCACCTGCAAAATTAATTCCAAAAAATAATAACCTTTCATGATTTACAGGATGGAAAAATTGTTAAAACAATTGCCGAGTATCTTAAACTTGTGTCCAATCAAATTAAAGTGATTAGTTTTGAGAAAATAAAAAATTACCGTCTTTAGCATGAATTTTACATAAAAAAGCTATTTTGCATTTTTTGGGGCATTTTCCAGGCAAAATAGTGAATTAATAGAACCCAATGAACAATCCAACTATTTTTTGTTGAAAGCTCATTCTTTTCGGTTGGAAAGTCTGCTATTATGTTTTTTTAGTAATAATTATTCTTAATTTGTTAAAAATTGTGTTATTTTGCTCAAAATTTGTCCTTTTGGTAAAAAAATTTAATTACTTGTTCGAAATTTTAACTAATTTATTATGAATTCATTTTTTTTATAATCAGTTTGAATTTAATATAAGATTATACATTAATTTTATTAAAAATAATTACCCCTGTTTAAGTGAAAAATCAAATATTACATTTTTCGTCGGAAATTCACCTTTGTTGGTTGAAAATTCCACAACTTGGTTGAAAATGTTACTATTTTGTTAACAAATCAACCATGTTGTTAAAAATTCATCCTTTTTGCTTAAAAATTCAACTGTTTTGTTGAAAATTCGTCTTTTTCGCTTCAAAATTCAATAATTTGGTTCAGCGTTTGTCCGTTTAGTTTGAAAATTCATCTTTTTTGGTTAAAAATTTCGATTAAAAATCAACTTTTTGGTTGAAAATTCACATCTTTAAATTGAAACTTTAACTGTTTTGCAGAAAATTTGTATTTTCGTCTCGAAAATTCAAAAATTTGGTGGAAAACTTAACTACATACTTGGTCGTAATTTCAACTGCTTTGTTAAAAATGGTTTTTGTTTTGTTTTGGAAATTCCTTATTTTAGCTAAAAATGCACTTCTTTGGCTGAAAATTTCAATATTTTGCTGTAAATTCGTATTTTCTTTTATTATAGATAAATTTTTTTTAAAGAAAATTGAACTCTTTCATTTTTTGTTGAAAATTAGTCCTTTTTGGTAAAAATTACATTTTTTGGGTTAAAAATGCAACTGTTTGGTTGAAAATTAATCTGTTTTAGTTCAGCATTCAAGTATTTTCTTGGAAATTCGCTCTTTTTGGATAAATTGAACTATTTCGGAGTTACGATTAAAATCTTTTAGTTGAATTTTTTTATTAAAAATTAATTTTTTCAATTGAAAATGATCTATTTGGTTGAAAATTAACTTGATTGTTGAAAATTCAAAAATTTTATATAAAATTCAACTATTTGCAAAGAATTATTTTTTTTCTATTGAAAATCAATTTTTTCAATTAAAATGCAACTATTCCAGTTTTAATTAAAAAACTATGTATATAATTTGTTCATCACTTTGAATGAAAATTGAGTTACTTTGTTGAAAATTTATTTTTAACTGAAAATTTGACTATTTCGTTCAAAATGAACTTTTTTGTTCGAAATTAATATTTTTGTGTTGAAACTTCCACTGCTTTGTAGAAAATTAATCTTCTTGACTAAATATTCAACTATTTCGCTAAAAATTTATTTATATTATTTGTGTTTATGTATTTTAAATTCTTAAAGTCAAATAGTGTAACAGAATTATACAAAAATCTTTAAAACGAGAGAAGTATGTGTCCGAAAAGCAATGTGATCGGCTTATTAAAGATAGTTATATGACAAAGGTAAAAAGAGAGAGAAAAAGCAAATTGAGGCCTCGGATGCAATAATCGACGGGACGCTCGGCTTTGTATTTCTCGCTTCCCATTCGAGATAAAATGACGTGAACAGTTATCTGAAACTCAAATTTTAAAAAACGACTCGAAAAAAATATGAGATTTCTGATTGTCAACCTTTTTTTACATTCCAAGGAATTTTCTTTATAACAAAGAAAATGTTCTGCATTATCTTCCGAAATACATGAAAATTTCCGAAAATGCTCAGTAATGTCTGCATTGGATATAATATTCCAAAATGTTCTCCAATTAATGAAATTCCTTTTCATTCTTGAAAAGACAGGAATTCTCAGGAAAATCGAGAAAATTATTTGAAATTGTACAAGCAATCCGAGTAATGATTGTTCTAGAAATTTTCGAAAGTATTGAGAAATCTTGAAGAAATCCTTGAGAACTTGAGAAAAATTTGCCGAAAATTCTTTTATGAGCAAAAAATCTATAATGGTTCTTAGAAATGTGTGAAGATTCACAAAATTTCATAAAATTCCAAAAATAATTTATTAAGTTCGAACATTCGCGGAAAAATTTTAAAAAGTGTCGTAAACTGTAGAAAAAATTCTACCTATCACCTCATAAAACTTGAATTTTTATGTATTTTTTATAAATATGAAACTACAAAAGATTTTCAGTAGAAAGGGGGGTGGAGTTAACGCCCAAAACCACAGCCATAGATCCGCCAGTGATGATAATGATTATGAAAAAATTAATAAGGTTTCACCCTTTCATTCTCTCAAAAAAGTCATCAACAATACTTTTTTTTTTGCTGCAAATCAACTTTTCATTCACTGTTCGTTTTCTAACACAATCGACTTTCTTTTTTGGACGGGACGACTTAAAAATCGCGAAAAATAAAATTCCAGACACTTTAAAATTCCCAAATTGGAAAATTCCCGAATAATAGAATTCCCGCATAATAAAAGTTCCGAATAATAAAATTTCCGAATAATAAAATTACCGAATAATAAAATTACCAAACATTAGGGAACTTTCTAGTTCGGATATTATATAATTCGGCTAAGAAGACACAAACCGCAGATCGATGTTGATCGGTCTGCACTTCTTCGACAAATGCACAAAGTGCATCAAACAAAATTTATAAACATTGGTCAAAAAAGCTCATTTTTCTCTAAAAAAATCCGAAACTTTTCAAGAAACTCCTTTCGATCCTTATGAAAAATTTCTCCACAGAAAGTTGTTTGAACTCCAAAATTCCCTCGATACTTTTTTTCGCCAAAGGTTGAAAAAGCATGGTATTAAATAGCTATTATCAAACATCAACATATTGTTAAACAATTAAATTTTTATGCACGAATCGAACACCGCAGGCTTTGACAGAGTATAATACACTAGAGATTCAAATTTCAAATCATTTCGTTGGAAAGAAAAAAAAGTTACGGCTAGTTTATTTTAAAAACCGAATTGAATTCCACTCTTAAAAAGTTTCCGTGTATATTTTATTTTTCAAAAAGTTGAAATCGCACAACAAATTTTCTACACGAAAATTGTGCTCTTTATTAAGCTCTATATGCTCATTTTTTTCCCGTTTTTATTTTCAAATTTGAGTTTCAGATAACTTTTCCCGTCATTTTAGCTCCAACGGGGAGCGATAAATACAAAGCCGAGCGATCCATCGGTTATTGCATCCGGGGCCTCAATTAGTAAATCGCCCAATTTGAATATTTTCTTAACCAAAAATAAAAAAAGAATCTCAATCGCATTTCAATACTGAAATTTCAAAATTAAACTATTTTATATCGGAATTGTTTTAAAAACAAATCTTAAATACCAAAGCGGTTTCTTAACTGCGCTTCAGTTGTAGAAGCTACTTCAAATCACACGGTATTAATTAGGTTTGACTTTCTTAACTTTGATAAATGTAAATAAGAAAAGCCTTCTAGTTAGAATTTGTTTTCAAGTTGAATGTTAAAAAAGTTTTAATTCATTTTTTTTAAGTATAGGCACTTTCAATTTGTTTAAAAATTGATCAGCTTCGAATTTTGAACGTGTCAAAATTAAAGGCATGTGATACTTTGTCGTGTGGTAAATCGGGTTCAGTTCCCCCGGGTTTTTGTCCACAAAAATAAAAAAATTTAAAAACTGTATTTACAGATGCTATAAAATAGAACAACAGACGTCCGCGGACTCTTTTTTGAGGTTTAATAGCAAAAAAATTTTATTCTACTAAATAAAAATGTTCTCTATGTGCACTATTTGGAGGTTAGGATTCGTTTTTGAGGTCTCTGCCATTCCGATAATGT
>JAABKJ010002308.1:0-28361 GCA_011634705.1 Andricus grossulariae
TGCACACGATTGAAACCCGAAAAAGCTTTAAATTTAAATTTATCATCATGAATCATCGTGAAAGTATTAAATCTATTCAACTATTTTGTTGAAAATCAACTGTATGGTTAAAAATTAATTTTGTTTTTGTTGAAAATTTAACTTTTTTATCAAAAATGCATTCTTTTTTAATTGGAAATTAACATTTTTGTTGATAATTCATCTTTCCGGATTTAAAAGTCGGCTGTTTCCTAAAACATTCGACTTTTTAGCTTGAAAATTCAACTTGGTTGAGAATGCAACGGGTTTTGGTTGAAGTTTAATCTTTTTTGATTTTAAGTTCGACTATTTGGTTGAAAATTCATTTTTGTAGGTAGAAAATTCAAGTATTTGTTTAAAAATTAATTGATTTTGTTGAAAATTTAATTATTTTGTGAAAATACAAATATTATGTTAAAAAATCGTTTTAGATGATAATTTAACTGTTTTGTTGAACGTTCGTATATTTGGGCAGAAAATTCGTCCTTTCGGACTTCTAAAAATATTATTTGATTGAAGATGCAACTGTTTTTGGTTGAAGTTTAATCTTGTTTGTTTGGAAATTCGAGCATGTGGTTGAAAATTCATCTTTGTTGGTTGAAATAAATGAATTTGATATTTTTACATTTTAATCTGAAATTGTTTTATTTCATTTTCAAAAGATTCTATGTTCTAAAGGTTACAAGCTTAAAATGTTGGTCTTTGAATATTAATTATCAGGGAAAATGAAAAATTTCTCGGGGAAAAGTCAAGGAATTTTGAAAATTATGTTTTTCGGCCACCTGTTTAAAGGAATAAGACTTGAAATACCAAATGCAAATAGAGTACCTTAAGTTTCTGCCAGTCTAATTCATTTTTAGCTTTCTGAGTTTGATAAATTCTTTTTCTCAGAGTAAAATCCGTGAAATCTTGCTGAGCTCTAATATTGTTTCTTGTTCTTTCTCTAATAACTCTAATAGCTTCTCTGAAACTGTAGGTATCGCTCAATTCATTATCCGCTAACAGTTTTATGTGCCGACAATGTTCTAGCCATGTTTCGTATGAAATTGAGCTGCAAAAATAGTTAAGGTCATATTTAATTATCTTTCAGTAACATTAAGTGATTCAATTTTTTAAAATTATTATATCATTGAGCCAAATCCCACACTGCTCCGACCCAGGTCGCTAATCAATCTCTCTAGGAATCACCCCAGGCGAAGAGGTTCACAAAGTCAGCATGTGTCATAGATCATACAAAAATACGCAAACTTACTGGTAATCACACGGTAAGATCCATACTCTTTACTCTAATCACATCCACTAACTAAAGCTCTCCACACATTTCTCACACATTTCTCATAAACTATTTTTCTCCACACTTTCCTGTCCTGGCATACAATTTCAGATTTCTTTACGTCCATACATTTTCTCATTCAAGCTGTAGTGTTTCTATGGCTTTTTATATCTTCGATTCAGGGTCTCATTCACACATTCCCATAATTCTTTTCTCGGTCTGCCTCTAGTTACTCTGCCATTTACTTTACCTGAATATACTTGTTTCGTCAGTCGTTCTTCTTCCATTCTCTGAACATGCCCGAACCATCTGAACAAATGAAGGGTGTCGATGCAAAAGCATGTAAGTCTATCTGCACAAATTTTTCAGGAGAGAAAAAACCGTCTCAAAAATCGAATTCTCAAACAAAAATGAAAAAGTACATTCGAGATTTTATGGACCTCTAGAGATCTCAATACAATTTTTTTTCAAAAGTTAATATTTTTCGAGATACAGATAGTAAAAAATCGACTGCTGTCAAAATTGTGTAAGTTCATGGGGTTTTTAAAATAATTTTTTTAGATCCCAATTAACATAAAGCATATGTCTGAAACATTATAAACGCGTTACGAAACAAATAGAAGGCTGAAGAGTGAAAAATTAAATTTTAATAAATCGTTTCTTAAAAAAAATAATCGATTTTACAATACTGCAGTGTTATTTTTATACAAAATATTTAGTTTATTTGTATTTTGTAACTATTCAGTACAACTTTGGATATATCCTTTCACCAATAATGTCCGGTAGAATTTGAGAGAATTTTTAAGCCAATAAAACGTGTTTTCAAAAAAAATGGCACTTGCATGGTTATGCCGTGACACCATTCAAATGTTTGAATTGAATATAACAAAAATAAAAGTAATCACGTACTTTTTAGGAGTTCTCAGGGCATCCGGTTTGTAACTAAGGTTAGCGCAAGTTCGATCCAAATTTAAGTTTTCTCGATCGATTTCAAGCGTTTCACGTTTATCCTGCAAATCCAAATTGACTTTGAATCTTACTTCTTCTAAGAGATTTAATTTTTCCCAAGCGGCCTGCACTCTGAGAATGGTGAGAAGAATTAGAAATACATCTTAACTAAATTATTGTTAAATGTATAAACAGGGTTGCTACAGGTCAGGAAATTCCAAAAAATCAGGGAGCTATTCTTTTTGGTTGAAAATTCAACTGTTTTGTCGAAAATTCTTTGGTAGAGATTGCATCTTTCTTGGTTAAAAATCGCAACGGTTTGGTTGAAAAGTAATCTGTTCTGGTTGAAGATTCAACTATTTTGTTGAAAATTTGTCTTTTTTCGGTTGATTTAACTGTTTTTTATTTCAAATGAGAATATTCTTGGGTTGAAATATCAACTATTACATTTTTCGTTAAGAATTCATCTTTTTTGGTTGAAAATTCAATTACTTATTTGAAAATGGAACTACTTTAATAAAAATTCATTTTTTTAGTTGATGATCCACCATGTTAGTTGAAAAATCTTTTTCTTTGTATAAAATTCAAATATTTTATTGAAAATTACTATTTTTTCGGTAAACATTTATTTTATTTTTAACTGAAAACTTAACTATTCCATGTTTGGTTAAAAATTTATTTTCGTCAGCTGAAAATTCAACTATTTTGTTGAAAGTTAATCTTTTTCGGTAGAAAATTAATCTTCTTGGCTGAAAATTCATATTTTTCGTTGAAAATTCAACTGTTTGTTAAAAATTCATATCTTTGTGTTGAAAACTCAACTATCTTGCAGAAAATTCGTCTTTTTGGCTTGAAAATTCAACATTTTGGATGAAAATTTTTTTCTTTATTTTCTGAAAAAATTGTTTTGAGTTAAAATTCCTCTTTTTGGTGTGAAAATTAGCCTGTTTTGGTTTAGGATTCAACTAATTGGTTGAATGTACGTATTTTTAAATTTAATTCAACTGTTTATGATTAAAAATTAAAATATTTTTTGGTGAAAATATCAACTATTACATTTTTTGTTTAGAATTCATTTTTTTTTATGGAAGATTCATCACTTGAGTTGAATATTCCTTTTTTCTTGGTTGAAAATCAATTTTCATAAATGAAAACTTAATTTTTTCAATCTTGGTTCAAAATTTATCTTTCTGAGATGAAAACTCAACTATTTGGTTCTTCTTCTCCTTCTTGCTTTCTTGTGGCTTCTTAGATACAAGAAGCCATTTAATACTCAAAACAAGTGAGAGGTTGGTTTTGGTTGACTTTTTCTCTTTTTCTCCCTCTTTTTTTCATTTGGTTATTTTTGTCTCTAATGAGCCGAAAAGTGGGGTAGTTTGGAATTCTGTTTTTTTTAATTGTGAATCTTTTTCATGCAATCCTGATTGCTCGTCTAGACATCCAAAAAATTTGAAGGTTATCCGGATCCGGTCCATACACATGAAACTTCTTCAAAGGCCAAGAAACTCAGTTCAAATAATCGAATAATGTTCTAGTTCCGAATGGTTGATTGATTGTACTGGCATCTATCAGCCATGAAACACATTTTTTAGTCACCATCAAAAATCGAGTTAATCCTCCTCGAGAGCCTCCCATAGCAGATTTCTCCACTCGCTCCAAACCCGCGCGGGATAAGGAAGGAGGGAGGGCACAGCACACAAGTCAGCCCGCATCACGACACATGATCTCATTAATATTTAACTGTTCCACTGAGTGCAAATCCGGGAATCTCCGCCTAATGTATTGGAAAAACTCGGGTCTGCCCGCAGCAAGCTGGGGGTACTGATATATGAGTAGTCGATGATCCAGACTTCTAACCCCAGCACCATATTCACAGCCCACCGGTAGGCTCCAATCCCATCCGGGCAAAGTGATCCCCCGTACATACATGAGAAGATCTTAATCTGGTGATGAGATTGACATGCCGTCTAGGAAGACTGATACGCCTAGGTTTCTTTACATTCACATGCCCGAAATACTCCGCCCTCGAGCCCCCCGTCCTCCCATAAGGCCAGCAAACGACAGCCCAGTCCTGAAAATCACGCTGGCAAACCAGACGAAGATCACTAACGGAGATTTCTCTCAGATTAATAATCGGAAGTCTAGAAGCCGTCCTGGCGATTTCGTTCGCTGATTCGCTCCCTTGTAATACCCATGTGCGCTTGGATCCATACAATACTAATAGAGACACCCAAACGTCCTGCTGAAGCCATCCGATCCCCTATAAGTCGAACAATGGGGTGACCCGAATGGTCAAACAGCCTCTTCCTTATATGAACAAGGGCAGACCGGGCGTCTGTAAAGATGACATGGTCCAAAGCCTCCCCCTCGATGGTATGTTTAACAGCATAAAATATGTCGTACAGCTCGGCCGTCAGTGAAGATGCGAAGTCTCTCAGCCGAACCCCAAATCTAAGTCCAGACGACGGGACAAACTTGCCACAGCCTGACGACCCCAGTCCCGGATTCACGGACCCATCAGAGTAAATCCTGAGTGCGCCCGGAAAATGCGAGCCCGCAAATTCCTCAAACAGAAGTCATGCAGAGCTCGGATCCCTAAATGCCACCCCAGATCCCAGATTCAGATTGACTACCGCCGACAAGTCCACCCATACCCCATCAAAATAGGAGGGTCTCCACGAAGCATCCACCGATGAGGTGAATACACCCATCGAGTTGAAGGCATCAATGAGGCTACAGATCTCCGGACGCACCCTGAATCTCATATCCCTATCCAACTCTTCAAGCGATTCTAGTTTGTTAATAAGAGGATTTCCACTTCAGTTAAAGTTTCTCAAAATGAATCCATTTGCAAGGAGGGGTCTTCTTAAAAAGAGAGGAACCCCCCCTGCCTCTGCAAGCAGAATAGAAACCGGTGTAGAGCGCATAAGGCCCAGGGCAACGCAGAGAGAGGCATACTGAACTCGGTCTGGCTTCTTGGGCGATGTCTTGCTCGCACGAAGAAAGAGAGGAGCCCCCCACTCTGAGCACGACCTGACAAGTCCCCTATAGACGGTAAGAAGTAAGGAGGGTGAAATGCCTCATGTTACTCTGGTGATGACCCTCTAGGTGTTGATCGCCCTGGACCCCTTAGCTACAATGCTCACGATATGAGGCAGTCAAGTCATGCGCCTGTCAAGCAAGACTCCCAAATATTTAAGCCTAGCTTGACAAGGAAAACTACCTCTCAAAGAGTCAAGGAAATCTCCCCTGTCAACCCTAGCTGTTGAGAAAAGACATATTTGACACTTCGGTATCGAGATAGATAGCCCCAACGTTCCCAGCCAAGGAGAGAGCAAATCGAGAGCACGAAGCAGCAAGTCCTGAGCCTCCCGTATGCTATCTATGGTGACATACAACAGAACATCATCCGCGTACATGGCAAACTCAAACCCATCTGACAGGAAGTCTCGCAAGAGTCTCAGCGCAAGCCCAAAGAAAAGTCGGGGAGAGGATGCCCCGCTCAGGGACCCCAACCCCACAGATCCTTGGGTCGCTGTCGTCCGATATGAAGTATAACTTCCTCTTGCAAATCAAGAAGGCAACGGCGTTGAGAATCCTGGCCGGAACATAAAGCGCTCTTAGCCCCACACCAAGGGCACCAGGGAGGACGGAGTTGAACGCACCCTTAATGTCTAGGGTCAGAGCAAGGGTGGCCCTGCCCTGCCCGTGGCCCGTCATGACGCCTGTCACCACAGATCCCACACAGTCCATTGAAGACCTCCCTCCTAAATCCATACTGGAAATCCGGGAGCCAGCTGTTATGCTCCGCAAGATATTCCAGCCGCTTCTACACCAGTCTTTCGAACAATTTGCAGAAGGTGGATGTCAAGGAGATCGAGCGGAAGTCTTTAACCCCCGCTTTAGGGATAAAATGGACTAAGGTATCACGCCAGCCCTCTGGGAAACAGGTCTTCCTGTACATGGCATTGAATAGGTCTTGAACAAATATCAGTACCTTGTCAGAGATTGCCCTGATAACCTTATAGATTATCCCGTCCAAACTTGGGGCCGACTTCTTCTTGCACGCTTCAAGAACAGCAGAGAATTCATTCCAGGAAAAGTCTCTGTTCATGAGATCAGACTCGTCAACATTTCTGACTGGATCCATCTCTATGGCAGGAATATCCGAACGCACCAAATCCTCAAGTAACTCTCTAATCACTGGGGAATCCGAGTCTGTTATTACCTGAGTATTGGGAGACTGTGAGCGAGCAGAAAGAGGTTTAACCGTCCGCCAGATTTTAGCCAACCCAGACGCGGGATCAATAGTTTCACAGAAATCACGAAAAGCATTGTACTTCACATCGCGAATAAACCATTTAACCTCAATTTCAACGACTTTATATTCTGCCTTTAGCTCCCACGTCTGATTGACCCAGAATCTTTTCCGCGCAGCACTCCTTCTGCCCTGTGCTCATATCTTACACTCCTTATCCCACCAAAGAGGCTGTCTCTTCCTATCAGACCCCCTGGAAGAGGCACGAAAAGCACCGTTAGCCTCCAAGGACTCGAAAACCACGTTTATGAATTTATCATAAACAGAGCTCGGGTTCTCACCCTCCATCATGGTTTCAGACAGAGCCGGTAGCAATTCCTCCATCTGTCGAGTAAACAGAGACCAGTCCAAAGATTGTGAATTAAATCGATTGCAAGCAGATTTCGCTAGAAAAGGAGTCGCATCAAACCTGCAGAAGACCGGAACATGGTCAGATGAGTATGAATTGCATCCCACCCTCCACGAGGCAATTGGGATCAATCCAGGTTCGCAAAAGACAAGGTCGAGGTTGTTAGAAAAAGATCCATAGGGTGACAATAAGGTAGGCTCCGAGTCGTCAAGAGGGACCAGTCCAGAGTCATAGATAGCCACACACAACTGCCTTCCCGCATGGGAGAGTGGGTATTGAAGTCCCCACATAGTAGAGTCCTACCATACTCGCTTACTTTCCCAATCAAGGACAACCAGGCATCGTATCGGATCCCAACTTCAGAGGGAGCATACACGGCCGCAACCACAATTTTTCAACATCAATGTCTCCACACCAGAGTCCCTCTGTGTCTATCCTGTCAATAGAAAATTCGTTTGTGACAAGAATAAGAACTCCTCCACCCACGCGCCCATCCCGACGATCCGACCTGTACGTCAGATACCCCGGAATCTCAAAACTAAGCCTCTCAGTAAGCCAGGTTTCTGTAATGCACAGGAGGTCCAAATAATTTTGCAAGAGGAGATATTGAATCTCTCCCCTTTTGCCGGAATCACTATGCGCATTCCAATTAGCCAATTTTATGGCCTCATTTCTACCACTCATACCGCTTCTACAACGCGGAAAACAAGAATAAAATTCAAGCTAAATGCTGCTAACTATATTCAAAGAAATATTTAAGATAATCTTATGCAGTGCTGGTACCAGCTAAGAGTACTTTTCGACAGCGCACCTATGAGAAAATGAAGGGCGGGTATCGAGAAATGCTTAAAAATAATATTCCTAAAATGTACAGAATGAAATGAGAATAATATAAATTCAAATTCAAATCTAAAAGTACTGAGAACCTCATCAAAGAAAGGGTGCACTCTGGAGGCGCGAATCTCTAAACCTTAAACTCGTTAGGTCGCTTGCACGTATCTTCAAAATGGCTAACCCTCTTCTGGAGAAATTGGCCAATCCTTCTAATGTAACCGGCATTAAGTTTGATACAGAATAACGAATAACTAGTATTTGTATACCGAATAACGACCCCTATAATCCTAAATAACGAGAAAAAAGTTTTGAGAACTCTGTATCTTTATCAATTGACATTCAAAATGCCAGGATAAAACAGTCATATACCACCACATTATTGATCTCTTAGATATAGTAAGGTTGTTTTTATACCTAAAAGAAAATTTTTAAACGGTCAGAGAAAATGAAAAATTGGTCAGGGAAAAGAGCGGGAAAGTCGGGGTATTTAGAAAATTGGATTTTGCAGCAACCCTGATAAATCAACGTATGCATTTTATGTATCAGTTTTCTTTGTTAAAATTACCTATTTGTTAGTGTATTTTTCGTTCCTTCCAAAACGCAAAGTTCCTTTTTCAGCTCTGTATCGCCATCGTCATAGGTTAATTCAGTGTTTCTTCGGCAATCACGCATAGAAATGCACTGAGCTGTTATTTGCACAGGTATATTCAGATTTTCGAGTTCCGTTTCCGCATCGGCTTTATCATCTTTCAGAAGACGTATTTCTACTTCCAGGCGTTCTAATAACGATTGTAACAAATTTTCCCATCGTGATAACTCTGTCACTCTAAAATTATTAATAATTAATTCAAAGTATTCAAACTTTACTGATATTTTAAAGTATGTATCGTTTACTGATACACGAATCAACATTACAGACTTCACACCCCAAAATGATCTCAAACAGGGAAGGGGTGATTTTTCTCGAAAGTAGGTACCATCATTAATTCAATATAATGCGCTTTAGATTCCTAAGATTTCAAGTTAAAAAATGTTGCATTTTCAACAAAAAAGTGTAAAGTTTTTGCCAAAAAAGAACGAAATATTTTTCAATAATTAAAGAAAAAAATCTAATCCAGAATGTTGAATTATCAAGCCAAAAAGACGAATTTTCTACAAGATAGTTGAGTTTTCAACTCAAAGATGTGAATTTTTAACAAAAAAGTGGAATTATCAAACAAAAAATATAATTTTTCTACCAAAAGGATTGAAGCCAAAATGGAATAGTTACATTTTCAGTTAAAAAAATAATTAGTTTCAATTAAATAAAACGAATTTTCAACAAAATAGTTAAATTTTCAACCAAAGAAATTAATTTTTAACCAAAATGATGAACCTTCAACCAAAAAAGTGAATTTTTAACCAGATAGTGAAATTGTTAACCCTAAGAATAAATTTTCTATAAAAAGATCAACGAAATACATGAAATTTCAACTAAAAAATATCAATTTTCGAACAGAAATAGATTAGTTAAATATTGAACAAACAAAAAAGCGAAATTTAAAAAATTCAAACAGTTGAATTTTCCATTTAAAAGAATTAATTTTCAAGATAAAGAAAAGAATGTTCAACAAATAAGTTTAATTTTGTAACGAAAGAGATGAATCTTCAACCAAAAAAAAAGGTATTTTTAACAAACAAGTTCAGCTTTCAATCAAGTAGTTGAATTTTCAACGAAAAAATGTTACTTCTTAACGAATTCAACGACAAAAAAAGAAATTCCAACAATTCAATCAGTTGAATTTTCAATTTAAAAATTAATTTTCAACAAATTAGTTGCAGTTTTTATCCAAAAGATCAATCTTCAACCAAAGGAAATTAATTTGTAACAAATGAGTTGAGTTTTAAAGCAGAAAGGTCGAATGTTTTAGAAAATCGTTGACTTTGAAACCCAAAAAAAATGAATTTTTATCAAAAATGTTAATTTTCAACGAAGAAAGATACATTTTCAATCAACGAATTTTCTACTGAAAAAGACGAATGTGTAACAAAACAGTTGAATTTTCAACCAAAAAAAGTTCATTTTCAACCAAGACAGATGACGTTTCTACCCAAATAGATGAATTTTTAATCCAAAAGGACAAATTTCGTATCCAAAATAGTTGAACGAATACTAAGAGTACAATAACACTATTTGAATAATTTTTCAAGCCAAAAATACGAATTTTTTGGGATACAGTTGAATTTTCTACCCAAAAAGTTGAATTTTCGACAAAAAATATGATTTTTAAACAAAATAGTTGAATTTTGAACTGACAAAGATGAATTTCCAAACAAAGAAGATTATACTTTAACCAAAAACCGAATAGTTGGATTTTCAAGCCAAAAAGACGATTTTTTTATTTTTAAAAGAGTTGAATTTTCAACAAAATATATGGTTCTGCAACTAAAAAGTTGATTTTTAAACAAAAAATATTAATTTTCAACCAAAAACTAAATAGTTGATTTTTCAAGCCAAAAAAAACGATTTTCTTAGAAAACGGTTGAATTTTCAACAAAAAATATGATTTTGTAATTAAAGAGTTGAATTTTTAAACAAAATGTATTCATTTTTAACCAAAAATCAAATAGTTGAATTTTCAAGCCAAAAGACGAATTTTTTTAAAACACAGTTTCTACCAAAAAAGATGCATTTTCAACCAAATAGTAGAATTTTTATCAAAAAGAGATGAATTCTAAAAAAAGAATATAATAGTAAAGTTTTCGACTAAAAACTGATAGTAAGAGTACAATAACACTATTAAAAAACTGTTCAAGTCAAAAAGACAAATTTTCTTAGACGACAGTTCTGTTTCAATCCGAAAAGTTGAATTTTCAACTTACAAAGATAAATTTCCAACCAAATGGTCGAATTTTCAAACAAAAAGGTTGAATTTTTGACCAAAAAAGATTCGTTTTCAACAAAATAATTGAATTTTTAACCAATTAGTAGAATTTTTATCCAGAAGAGATGAATTCTGAACAAAGAATATATTAGTAGACTTTTCAACCAAAATGAATGAAATTTGAACAATAATAGTTGAATTTTCTTATTCGGTTCTATTAATTCAGTTCGCATTTAAGCGAAACCCCGAGAAAAAGGTGAAAAACGGGAAGTTTTTTGAAAAAATTGGAGATAAAAGAGGAATTTTGTAAAAAGGTGAAGAAGGGAATAGGGGAAAGAGTGTGAAGTCTGATATTAGTACATTTATTCTACTCAGAAACATTGAACTAATTTAACCTGTCTTCCAATCTCGTATTGTTCATGCGAGTATCCCATTCTGTTCTGATTTGAGTTTCAGCTCGAATAATCCTTCCTGAATTACGTAATTCGAATGCATCTGATCTTCTCGTTTCAGCACTTTTTTCAAGTTCCCATTGCTTCGCGTACCAATCGGCCAAACCTAGTGATATTGTTTTTTTCAAGCTGATATCAAATTTTCTCTTCGAATTATTGTGGCACTTAGCTTACCAATATGTGGAGTCGGTTTTTCGTATGTAGTGACGGACTTTGCCATGATGAGGCAAATATAAGTTTCAAATCAAAATTTTAGGAGAAAAAGAATATGAGATACCTACAAAATGAACTGTAAACCACTGTCAACCACTGTAAACGAAGTTGGTTACTGTGGTAACAGTCGGAAGCAAAATCGAATCAGAGACCTGTAATTATTAATAATAATTAATATTTCAAGTAAATATATAGATATAATATCAAATGGATATAATACAATTAAATTAAAAAATTAAATAGAAAATAAAAATTAATAATAATTTGAAATACAAAATGAAAACTTCGAAAAACTGTTTATGTTTTAGGTTTATTTGTTTTGAAAGGGTCATATAAATATAATTTTCATAAGATTCTTGAGAAAAGATTTTTAAAAATTTCAGACAGGTCAAATCAAAATTTCAAAAAAAAGTTAATCTTCAACCAAGTAATTACATTTTTTAGCAGAAAAGATTAAATTACAACCATTTGTATTTTTAACCAAAAAAGATTAAATGTCTTCTAAACGAGACGAATTTTCTACAAAACGATTTAATTTTTTAACCCGAAAATTAGAATTTTACAGCAAAAAAGTTATTTTTCAACGAAATAGTTGAGTTTTCAACCAAATACAAGAGACTTCTACCAATAAGATTAGTTTTCTGACAAAAAGACGAATTTTCAACTAAAACAAAGAATCTTCAATAAAAAATGACTGCTTAACAAAGTAGTCCCACTTTTAACCAAGTAGTTGAATTTTCCACCAAAAAATATGAATTCTCAACGAAAAATGTAAAAAGTTGATTCCACAAAAAAATGAATTTTCAACAAAATAGTTGAATCCTCAACCAAAAAGATGAATTTACAAACAAGAAGATTAATTTTCTGGCAAAAAAGACAAAGTTTCAACAAAGTAGTTACATTTTCAACAAAAGAGATATAATAATTTTTGAACTCAAAAAAATAATCGTCAACTAAACACGTGAATTTTTAACAAAGTAGTTTAACTTTCAACCGAGTAGTTGAATTTTCAACCAAAATAGATGAATTCTAAAAAAAAAACTGTAATAGTTTATATTTCACCCAAAAAAACTAAGTTTCAACCAGTTATATTTTCAATCAAAAAAGATTAAATATTTTCTGAAAGAGACGAATTTTCTACAAAACAGTTTAATATTTTAACCCAAAAATACGAATTTGTAACCAAATAGTTGAATTTTCAACCAAATACATGAATTTTCTACAAAGAAAAATTATTTTCTACCAAAAAGACGAATTTTCCACTAAAAATATGAATCTTCAGAAAAATGATTTTGTAACCAAATAGTTCAACTTTTAACCAAATAATTGATTTTTCAACTAAAAAAGGTGAATTGACAACAAAAATTGTGATTGTTGATATTTCACTTAAAAATATTTTTATTTTAAATAAAAAACAGTTGAATTCACCAACAAGCGAATTGTCAACAAAATAGTTGAATCCTCAGAAAAACAAGAGACCATTTTTTAACTAAAAAGATGAATCTTCCACAGAAGAAGTGCATTTTTAAAAAAGTAGTTTAACTTTTAACCAAGTAGTTGAATTTTTAACCATAAAAGATTAATTTTCAACGAAAAATATGATAGATGATATTAAAATCTAAAAAAGATTTTAATTTTAAAACTAAAAGAATTGAATGCATCCAAAAAGACGAATTCTCAACAAAATAGTTTAATTCTCAATCAAAAAACATTTTAATTGTAAACCAAACAGTTGCAATTTTCATTTTTTAAAAAGATGAAATTTCTACCAAAGTAGATACATTTTCAAACCAAAAAGAAGAATTTTCAACAACATTTTTTAATATTCAACCAAAAAATATTTTTCAGTTAGGGAAGAAAACAATTCTTAGATCAATTATAATCTGTATTTAAAAATAATTTTTAATACAAAATAAAAATTTCGAATAAATATTGATTTTTAAGCTTCTCGTTTATTTGGTTTAAGGTTATATAAATATAATTGTTCCAGGTTTCTCGAGAAAATTTAAAAAGATTGTTGAAGTTCTTTGACGCTTGAAAAAAAATTTCAAAATATTTTATAAATTTTTAGAAATCTTTCAAAGTTTTAAAATATTTTTAATCTCTTCAAAATTTCTAAAATCCTTGAAGATCTTTTAAACTTACTCGAATTATTCCAAAAATTGCCTTAAAATCTTTCAGATTCGTTTTCGACAATATTGACAATCTTTTGTAATATTTTACAATCTTTTTCAATATTTTTGTGAAATTAATTTAAAAAAAATAAAGAATCACTTTCAATATTCCCAGGAATCTTAAGAAATTTGTTTCTAAAACCTTTCAAACTCTTGAAAAGGCTTCAACATTTTATTTCCAAATCTTCCAAAATTTACATTATGTTAACAATTTTTTTATACCTTTTCAAATTTTTAATTTTTGTTTTGAAAATTTTTAAAAACTTCTAAATATCTTTTAAAACGATTCGAATTCCTATTTTCCAAACTGAAGAAATTTAAAATATAAATCATCAAAATTACAGAATTTTTAATCGTAAAACTTTAAACTTGCATAAGTTTTAATTGTAAATTATCGAAATTAAAAACTTGTCAATTTTAGATTTCAAATTCAAAGTTCTATAATTTTGAAAAGTTACAATTGATCAATTACAGCATATTAAATTGTTAAACTTATTTTGCATAATTTTTACATTCTTATCAGAGAAGGTATTAAATTTGTGTATTTGATCCCCCTTCCAGTTTTTGTCAAATGTCCACGTTTTGAGACCCTCGGAACCCTTTTTAATTTTCAAAATTAAAAACTCATCAATTTTTATAATTTAAACTTTCGCAATTATTAAGATTTAAAATTGAGAATTTTTCAATTTTGAAAATATAGAATTGCAAATCGCTCAATTTTCACGATTTACAATTTAAAATTCTTCAAATTTGAATATTTGCAATTGAAGACTCTTCAATATTAGATGTATATAATAGAAAATGATGCAGTTTTAATGTCCTTTTTTGAATAGTTCAATTAAAAAAAATTTGCACAAAAAATCATTCAATGTCGGAGATTAAAAATCGAAATGTATTCAAAACTAAATTAGAGTTTGTGAATTCAATTCAAGTGATTTCAACAGAAATTTGAAATCATAACTTCGAGTGAACTGAATTGTATTTATTTTTCAATTCAATGTGACGCTATTGAAATTCCCCAAATAAAAAATAAATACAACATTTCTACGTAAAATTTGAAATAAGTCGATCAATATCTGGAAGGTGCTCGGAGCCAACATATGTTGTGTAGTTCTTTATTTACAAAATTTCGATCGCCACGAATACGTATTAATTTCGTTACTTAATCTACATAACGTGCTTAATTAATTATTTTATTAAAGTTTTGTCCAAAGAAAATCTAACCAAATTTATAATTATTACATTACGTGGATTAAATGCAAAAATTATTATTCTATCTAAATGAGATTTTTCAATGTTTGAACTTTTTTTCTTCTAGAATTCAATTTTTTTCTTCCAAACTAGTGTTTAATAATGTTTTTTTAAATTTTAGTCAAAGTTATAGATATGTTAACCAATTTTTAGTTAATATTTCATTTGCAGCTTGAACTAAGATAAAAACTCAGAACTTATTTTATTACAGAGTTTGTATCGTCCTGGATACATTATGTGGATCAAATTCAAAAATTATTATTCTGTATAAATGAGATTTTTTGTGTGTATTTTTCTCCTTCCAGAATTGAATTTAAGAGACCACAGCGCAAATGGAGCTCAAAAAAGGAGAAATAGGGTCATTTTTCATGAAAAACGGTGAAAATAAGGGAAAGATTAAACATTTATTTTCACAAGGAGAAAAGAAGGAACGTTATTTTTATAAGAAAATTAATATTTTTAAATAATCTTGAAAGATTTTTTAATAATTTCTGACATTAAAGAATTTATTAAAAAAAATTTGATGTACTTAGGTCGTTGGAAATCCATTCACGGCAATATAAAAAAGACCGCAGAAAATAAAATTGGTTGAATAAACAATTTGTTTATGTTTGAAATAGTTCTCACAATCTCTTTTAAAAAATACCATAATTAATGATTAAATCGTGATACTTATAAGTACGATTGAGTATTTCTTTCGAAGATTTGTCATATCGTCCGAAAAATATTTTAGATTAATTATTTTTACTTAAATCTTAATTATTTTTGTTTCAAAAAACGTCAAATAAACGTTTGTAAATTTTTCATTGGTAATATTCAGAAATAAACTTACAGACTGCTCAACACAGTTGATAAACTTGTTATATTCCATTTTTTTTATTATTTAACTTTTTACATTTCAATTAAAAAGTGTTCACCTTCTAATACTTCTTTTTAGAATTACTTTAATTATTACACTCATATAGATAAATTTGTGTTACAATATATGGTTTTATTATATTTTGTACTTTATTTATTTAATAATAATTTATTTAAGTCATTTAACAGGGGTCTACTCATCTGGAAAACCTGGAATAGTCAGGGCATTTTTATATATGTCTAGGAAAACCTGGAAATGTTAGCGCATTTTTTCGAGAGCGTCTTTATATTGAAAAAAATTGTAATATAAAATTAAAGAACAATGTTTTTCATTCATAAAAGAAGCTTTATATTACTGAATTTAACTATTGGGTTGAAAATTAGTTTTTTTTGGTTAGAAATAAATTTCTTTTAACTAAAAATTTACCTATTCAATTTTTGTTTCAAAATTATTTTTCTTCGTTGAGTATTAATATATTTTGTTAAAAATTCATCCTTTATGGTAGAAAAAAATATTCTTGGTTGAAAATGAACCTTGTTGGTTAAAAATGCTACTATTACAGTTAAAGCTTCATCATTTTAGTTACAAATTCATCTGCTTGGTTTCAAATTCAACTACTCCAGTTGAGGATTCATCATTTTAGTTGAAAATTCATCACTTTGGTTGAAAATTTAACTATTTTCTTAAAAACTCGTATTTTTGTTGGTTGAAAATTAATTTTTTTAAACTGAAAAATAAATTATTTCATTTTCGGATTGAAAATTGAGCTTTTTTAGTTGAAAATTCGACTATTTCGTTAAAAATGCATGTATTTTGTTGAAATATCGTCTTTCTTGGTAGCAAAGTCATCTTTTTGGTTGGTATTCAAGAATATATTTCCCTATTTTGGTTAAAGACCTCCTTATCTCTTCTGTTTTTACGAGGGAAAGATATATTTAATTAAAAATAATATTTTAAATATGCACTGAATTTTAAGTACGTGAAGCTAAAATAAAAATAGGGTTATTATTCAAGTTTATGGATTTTCGGAATAATTTAAGAAATGATTAATCATGTTTTTAGTATTAGTTGCTTAATTAATCGATGGTGATGAATATTTAAGAATATCCTTTAATAATGTTACGTTCACAAATGAAAAAATATTTAATATTACTTAAGCCCTGTTTAATATTATACAGATTTATTTTATTATTTTCATTATCATTGCTAATTTAATTAAAAACATTTTAAATTTAAATAATGTAAAGTAATTATAATACGCGAATTGAATAATTTCGGAGGATTTCCTGCACAATTAAATGATTATATTTTCAAATGTTGTATATTTAAAGATAAAAAGGATGAAGTTTTTCAAGAATAATGGGAAAATGGTGAATTAAAAACAAGGTACAGGGTTGCCATCTAGGACGGTTTGCGCCGGTTTGACCGGCGCAAACGTCTTCAGGCCGGCTGCCGGTGTAAGTGTCGAAATGCATCTACGCAAGGCAAACTTCAATATAAAATATATTAACGATAAACAGTTTTTAATTATTTTGGAGAGCTTTATCGTTTTAAATAAGAAAAACATCTGAATTTCACATCATTGATGATTGTTGTGAGCCTCGTAAATCAAAAAAGAACTGGACTCCCCCCTCAAAAGGCCACCCCAATATCTTTGATCCTACCATATTGTCAGCCTTTAAAGTTCCCACCCTGTATAATAAGTATGACGCGTATGACGCATGCCCTCCCCCCATTTCAAATTTCCTCAGTGATAATATTTCAAAGATCAAAGTTTCCACAAATTCAATTAGTTTTTAAGAAATAAAAGCTGTTACTTGAAAAAAACTATAGGTCTTTGATAAAGCATTTTGCTTAAATTCAGATAAAAATAAAAAAAAGATAAAATGGCAGGCCTATGATGCTGAAAATTTAAACTGCAACCCGTGCTACTGTGCATGTTTGTACAACCAATCACAAGGCTGCTGAGTCTTAAGAATGCACCCCCCTCCCTTTTTGGGACTTCTTTACAAAAGACACAACTAAGGTAAAATTGTAAGTAACAAAAATGGTAATACAGAATAAAATTGTTTATATGAGAAACATAAAGTATATGTGAACTAAAAGTGTTCGAAAAGGCCAAAATGCAATTTTATCCAAAGCTTGCAATTGGTGGCTTGGTGCCATGTTGCTTCCCGCCTGTGCGCGCGTCAGTCGGCGCGTCAGTTCATCGTGTGCAAGATCAAAAGCAACATCGAAAAGGTTCGTATCAAACGGTTTGTGTAGACGCGGCAAAGCGGGCAGAGGAAAATTTTTTTGGTGACCAGTGAAAGAAGGCTCAGCCGCAAAACTACGGACGAGGCTCTTATGCGCAAAACAATGAAAGGAAAAAGGAAAACTTTTGAAAAGGAAAGCGAAAAGGAAAGCGACGGTGAACAGCCCAGCGACGAAAATGGCGTCGCGTCCATTTCCAATTCAGATAATGGTTCTGATGACTCTGCCAGTGAGAATAAAAACACAAAATCACGCAACAAGAAGAAGCGTTCATCCCGATCCCGTGGAAAGCAGGAAGACCAGCTTGATGAAACGCCCGAGAACGAGGATCAGGAGAAGCCGGCCGGAAGTGAAAATGGGCAGAAAAGTTCGAAACGCCGCAAGAAGGACGAAAAAAAACCTGCTGCCGCTTCTGAAGAAAATGAAGAGGATGAATACGAGGTGAACTTTCTTTTAACTCTCTTACTAAAATTTCCCATTTTTATTCAAAACTTTTCATTTGTGCTGTATTTACATACTCGGGAAAATGCGCTCAGAGCCAAACACCGTGTTTGCCCTCTTCCGGTCAAATTGAAATTTTGGTCGGACATGACAAAAGATGCAGTCAAGTTAAATTAGATCCATTTGTTTAAACGATCGAAAACTAAATGCATTTACATTCATTGTTTGCAAATTCGAGTTTTTTCTTGTTGAAAATCTTTTGGCGTAACTAACTTTTGTGCTCCACCGAAAACGTTTACTTTGCTCTATAGTACTTAATGTTGCAAATTGAAACGTTTACAATTCGTAACGTATGCAGAATCGGTATTGCGAAAATCATATACAATTTTGCCGGAAACGAGCTTTCGTTTCCGGAAAATGGCCGGGGTTGGGCCCCCACTCTCTTGTCTTGTCAATCCCGCCAATTGTGAACGGCGCCAGCAAAATCGGCCGGAGATCGACCTTTAAAATTTGACCAATGGATCAAAATTAAACAATTTCAAATGTAAGGAGAAAAAGTAGGAGATATTTTCAATATCGTGCATTCATTATTGTACAGTTTTAAAAAGTTTCAATTGAGGCGTCGGATGCAAAAATGAGAGAATTGTTTCGCTTGGAGTGGGGGGCCCCTAGCGGCTTGGGCTGAGCGACGTTTGCGCCCCCCCCCCCAGTTTTAGTAAAATCTATATAATCTTTTTTGCACCCATTGAATCAAATCACTGGTCGAAAACATAAATATGACTTTCGAACAATTTTTTATTTTTCAATTGTTTTCAACTGTAAACAATTGCGCGGGGTGAAAATGCTTTAAATTTTTAAAAGTTCTTACTAGATCAGCAATTATGGCGAATTTTTTATATACGCAGTCTTTGCTGCTGAACAATAATAAACAATTATAAATTAATCAACTGTTTTCTCATTAATTTATAATTTTTTTAATAATGTGCAAGATTTTTTTTGCTGAGTTGAAACTTTATTTCAGCTTTAATTTTTTTCGCTGACGTACTAGTGTTTGCTATTTTTTTTTAATTGTTGTAAAAGTTATAAATTGCTTATTTTTGTTGAATACGCACAATTTTTAGTTTTCAAATTAAAAGTAACGGAAGTTATTAACCAATTTCCACAATCTTTTCTTCACTTGTTTCGGATGTCCTCAATTTTTTTACTCAGTTTAAACCAGTTGATTAATTTTATCATTTTTACCCCGCCCTGATAAACAACTCTGTATTACATTATAAGTTAATTTTTTTTCAACAAAATCGTACAATTTACAATTTGAAATTCAATCAACAATTGGCCTCTGAATTAAAATCTTTGAAGAGCTTATCGTTACTTGTTTCTTTTTAGACATCCAATGTTAAGGTATTTAAATTTGAATATCTCGATTGCAAATTTTTCAAATTCGAATGTCTAAAATTAAAAATAGTTAAATTTGTACATGCGAAAAAGCGAGTTTTTTTTATTGCAAAACGGATTTAAATGGTTTATTTTGGCATAATTTGAAGCAAATTTGAAGGGCATTTGATATTTCAGCATTTTAATAAATAAAATGCTACGGAAAAATTGGAAAAAAGTGTAGGCAACGAGAATTGAGCCCGCATCCGTCCGGCTACAAACCCGACGCCTTACTGCCTGAGCTACGTGGCCTGGCACTCCTTTTTTGTGAAACTTCTTATTTTAACGCTAATCTCAAACTTGTCTTAATTTTACTCAATCAATACTAGCATTAAATTTTTTTAAATGGAAATGTGCATACAGAGGATTAAAGTGTTAACTTCACTAGTTTTTGCGTAAAAATAAATTTTCTAATCTTTAGATTAATTGAGGTTAACCTTCAAAAATTTCATTTTACGCTAAAGTTATCAAAGTAAATAGTTTTTTTTTTAATCTTGGTATTTATTTAGAAAAATTGAATTTTGAGGTTCGGGCTTGCGCTTAAATTTAATTTAATTTGGTTTATACTGATAATACAATTTTATGCTAATTATTTGTTTGTGTATGTCTGTTTAGGTCGAAAAAGTGGTGGCAACACGCACCATAAAGGGTCGCCGTCAATTTTTAGTGAGATGGAAAGGATATGCAGAAGATGCTGATACGTGGGAGCAAGAAAAGGACCTGAACTGCCCGCAGCTGATCGAAGAATTCTTGGCCGAACAAGCGGAAGAAGAATCCACCGAAAAGTCTCCAACCGAAAAAACCCCTACCGAAAAGACCCCAGCCGAGAAGACTCCAGTCGAAAAGACGCCAAAAGCCACAAAAAGTAAACCATCAAAGAAGACTCCCAAGAAAGCAAAGAAGGATGAAGGTAATAATTAAGTGGAATTATAACTTCAATATAATAGTATTGTACAGAGTGTCTACCAAACCTGGAAATGTCGGACAATTTCGTCAAGTGTTCCTTACTTTTTTTAATTTCAATATAAAATCGAATAAAAATGATTTTTCATTTGTAAAAGTAGCTGCATTTAACTATTTTGTTGAAGATTCGTTTTTTTAATTTGCAGTTTTTTTTAACTGAAAATTTAATTATTCTATTTCCCGTTTGAAATTGATCGTTTTTAGTTAAAACTTCAAGTATCTGTTTGAAATTCGTGTTCTTTTTAGAATGAAAATTTAATTACTTGTTTGAAAATTATACTCTTTTGTTAAAAGTTAATTTTTTTGGGTTGTTTATTTTTCTTGCCAATTCAGCTTTTTGGTTGAAAAATTAGTCATTTTGTTGAAGATTTTTTTTCTGCTGAAAAATAATTTTTTACTGCAATTTTTAAATATTCCAGTTGAAATTTTTAATATTTTGTTGTAAATATGTTCTTCTTTTTTGAAATTTATTCTCTAACTGGAAATGTAACTTCCCATTCAATGTTCCATCATTCTGATTAAAAATTCATCTCTTGTTGAAAATTCTTTTTTTCTTTTGCTGAAGAATATGTTTTTTTTTAACTGAGAATTTAATTATTTCAGTTGAAACTTGAAATATTTTGTTGAGTTTTTTTCTAACTGAAAGTTTTCTTCGATTCCACTTAAATTTTCCAGCATTTTAGTTGAAAATTCACCTTTTTCATTTAAAATGCAACTATTTTGGTTGATGATTTAGCATTCTAGTTGAAGATTCGTCAGCTTGGTTAAAAATTATTTTTCTAACTGAAAATTGAACATTTCTATTTTTTTGTTGCAAATTTGTCTTTTTTTGTTGAAAATCCAACTGTTTCGTCGAAAATTCATGTATTTTGTTGAAAAATTGTCCTTTTTGGCAGAAAATCAATCTGAAAATTCATCTTCTTGGTTAAAAATAAAAGTATTACAGTTAAATATTCATTATTTTAGTTAAAAGTTCATCGTGTTGATTAAAAGTTGAACTCTTTTGTTAAAAATTCATGTTTTTGGGTCAAACTGCAATATTTTAAATCGAAAAGTTAGGAATTTGGCACTGTTTAAATTGAGTTTAATATAGTTCCCACATTTATTTGACCTAAATATGCACTGAATTTTTAAGTACAAGATAAAATAAAAATTTGTTAAAATTATTATTCAAATTCATGGAATTTGAGACAAATTCAAGAAATGATTATTTATGTCTAGAAACTGAAAAAGCATTATTTATAATAAACTCACCAAACTATACATATTCCAAGTCGATTGTTTTAAAATATGCGAAATGTTTGAATGACTCCGTACTCTGAAAAATTATACCTGGAATTGTCAGAATTTTTTCCTTGAATTAAGTAGACACCATGTTTATGCGAAATACAAAATGATGCTAAATTTGATTTTCTGCTATATTTCAGAAGCAAAAAAAGAAGAGGAAAATGAAGACAATGACGATGTTGGTGGTGAGGAGGATGAGGAGAAAGAATTCGAGGTTGAAAGGATTATTGAAGTCCATTTTAATAAAGATAAGACACGGGAATTTCTTATTCGATGGAAAGGATTTTCTCAAAAGGATGACACTTGGGAGCCAGAAAAAAATTTGAATTGTCCAGATTTAATTTCTAAATTCATGGAAAAAGTAGATACGGCAAAGAAAACTGATCGAAGAGAACTCAGGGCAAATCCATCTCTGACAAAACCTTACACTCTTGCCGCCCCTGGGAAAAGACATTCTCGACGTAATGTTGATAAGCAGAGGTATGCTTAAACCTACTAAGAAAATGGTACCTTAATTTCTAACCTTCTAATGCAAATATTAAGTAAGACGTAACACTGGATACAATTGTCTGTTATTTTTTTTTTTAGAGTCTCATACCAAGGATGTGACGAATGAAAAACAGGTGACAGAAGGAAACATCTACAGATTTAACCAGGAATCACTATTGATTACAATTTATGCATTACACGCGAAATGCAATTGACCTTCCATTTTTTGTAAAATGTCAAGATTTTTTATATTTTAAAAAATACTGTTTGCACGTCTTAAATTCACCACTTGATTGAAACTCTTATAGGCTTTTTCATCAAGGAATCAATATAACCTTAATAGAAAGCTTTGAAGACGATGTACTCCTTAGATAAGAATGCCTATATGAGTTATTTTTTATATACATTTAAGCCAATGCAGTCTTGTAGTCAGTGAAACTAACTGCAAAAATTTACACAGTGCAAGTAATCTACATAATTATAACGACATTTGTTCTAAGTATTAAGTATTTCGACAAATAAGTGTATGATTTGAAGAATTTACTGTAATATGAATTGCTGATTTCCTTAGATAATAAATAAGAGATAAGCAATTTTGAAATTGGTATTAAAGTGTAAAAAGGAACAATACTGGAACATTATTAACTTGTCAACCCCGATATTGCAATAACATTATAAAAATTACATTTAAGTAAACAGGACAATTCAGAATTGAATAAACGATTTCGGTTTAAGTTTCTAGTGGTCCGCTTAGAAAAAAATATGATATATGTGTGAGAGTTATTTTGAGTTGCACGATGAAAATGGGAAATGCTTTCTGATTGGAAATTCACCTGAAATAGGCAAATTATTATTAGCTCTGTACAAAATTGACCAAAAAAATCCTGGCGTGGAAAGGTTTTAAGATTTTTTTATATTGTAATCTTGTTTTTCAAAACAGACATCATTATGGGCTATAGAATAGTAATGTAGGGTCAAATATATAACAATTATATGCCAAAGTATGATTTTATAAGTAGATAAACTTGTACACATGTATATTAGAAGGAAGGAAATTTTATCTTAAACTTATTCCATGGCTGAACACATTTCCGTTAGTTAGGCGCTTTTGTGAGAATTAAAAATATTCGTCCTGGCTATTTTTGGCGTCTTGTGTAAGAATGTAATTTAAATGACATTTAATATTAAAATACATGATTGTCACCTAACATGTTAGTTCTTTGTAATACATTTTTTTTACTTTATGACCATGAGATATAATTTCGTTCTGTAGTTTTAGACAAATACACAGTTCAGTTTTTTTAATCGAATGTTAATATTTCTGGGTAGCCCTTGAAACAAATTTAAACGTCCGATATATAGCCAATTTTTGTTTTTAACCTTTTTTAATTTATAAAAGCATTTGATTTTCATTGAGTTAAAGGGGGAACTTTTGTTTTAAGACGAATTTTCAATTTCTCTTGAAGTGGAAGAGTGATATTTTTTTTATTTTTAAGATAATTATCGAATAAATGAGATTTTTTAATTGTTTATGGTAATTTAGCATTCCACAAAAACTTTGAGACCACACTTAAACCAAAAAATGGTATTGTTATTTCAAGTTTAAAAAGTATGGAAATCAATTTTTTATTTTTAATTGTTTGGAAATAGTTTATGTTTTTAATATTAGAAAATAAAACATTTTATTTACACCGATTTTTAGAGAAATTTAATTTATATCCAAGTAATTTCAAATGCTTTCTACTTATTTTAATTAATTTTTAGAGAACTTTAGGCTTTACGAAATACATTGAATTTCACATTTTAAGGGATATGAAGGAACCCGACAAATTTAAAAGGATTTTAGGCTATTTGAAGATTCCAAAGAATTTGAAGAGATTTCATTTCAATAAATTTTATAATTTTAAATGTTCAAAAATTGGTTACAGATTTTTCAATATTTTATGTTTTCAACATTAGAAGTTAAAACCAGGGACGTGAATGCGCGCATGCATTTTATTTAAAGAAATTTAATTTATATCCAAAGCCTTTCAAGTTACTTTAATGGATTCTTACGATTTCAAGGGATTTAAGCAAATTTTTAGGGGAAAAAATTTAATTCTTTTTTAAGGAATTTCTACGGATTTCAACATTTTTAAGGGATATGAAGAAATTCGACGAATTTCAAAGTATTGTAAGTTATTGAAAAAATTCCGAAGAATTTCAATAGATTTCATTTCCAAAAATTTGTGACCTTTCAATATTAAAAAAGGTTTTGCCATGGATTTTAAAATAGTTTATGTTTTTATTATTAGAAATAGAAGATACAGGTAGATCCTGAATATGCGCGCTTACCGTGCATGCATTTTATTTAAACTTTTTTTTGTAGATAAATTAAATGATGAACAAATTAAATTTTTATCCAAGAAATTTTAAAATACTTCTATACTTTAATGGATTTTATTGAAATTATATTTCAAGGTATTTCTACAATTTTAGAGAATATGAAGGACAACACAAATTTCTAAGAATTTTAAAGATTCCAAAGAATTTGAAGAGAGCACATAAAAAATGGTTTCTTCTATAAATGTAAAAATAAATTCTTAATTTTCTTCGTGAAAAAATTACCCTATTTCCATTTTTTGCGTTGCAATCCCGGACATTTGAAGAATAAGCTTTCGATCTGAATGTTTTTAAATATAAACTATTCAAGCTGGACACTTTGAATTTAAAGTTAAAAAATGTTCAAATCCGGCTTTCAAACTGGAAGCTTCGGGAATCGGGCACGCATGCGCTTTCTTTCTACCTAACCTAAGCTGGCGGCGCGTTGGCCTTTGCGCTTCTACGCTTGATTTTACCGGTTGCCGTGCCGCTGATTGCAAAACAAAACGTCTCTGGAAAATCAGGACGATTCGAAACGTTTAGGTTTAGCTTTTTCTTACAGTCGCTAAACTCAAAGGAAGTAAAATGGATTCCCGTGGGCGACCGGGACCGCAGTCTAGTAAACGTAAGCCTAACTGGTACTCCAACACGCAAAAAAAGCGTAAACAGTTTGTACTGGAAGCCGGGATGAAAGGCTTTTTATGCACGTGCAACTTTCAAGAGAAAAATTGCATTCGAGACGCTTATAGATTGTTAAACGAATTTTCGGACAAAGCTGAGGTATATTTACGTATTCTAGTTTTTTCGGCGTGATTAAAACGGATTCTGAAAGAGGTAAAAAAGGATACATTTCTTATCATTTCTTTGTAGGGTAAAGATTTCAAGGCCGATGTTGAAGTTCTCGAGGTTGAAGTTGAAGAAGTTAAGGAGAAAGTTGATCCCCAGATGGAAGTTGAAGTAGTCCAGGTGGAACTCGAAGTTCCCGATGCGGTAGCAGTAAAACCCCAGGTTGAAGTTCCAGCACCCGAGATTGTAGTTGAAGAACTTCCGGACGAAGTTGTAGATCCCCAGATGGAAGTTCTTGAGCCTCAGGCCGTAGTTGTGGATCCAGAGGAGGACAATGAAGATATTTCAGCTACTTTATCTAAGGAAATCGACCAACTCCACGCGGAAGGTGAAACACCAGCGGAACGAAGAAAATTCCAGGTATGAAAAAATAAATCTACGCAGTTGTCACATTTTCGACTTATTGCGAAGTTCTGCTTGGGATTCAACGGTCGTTTTTCACTTTGGGGCCTTTGAGCTCAACATTGAAATTGAAGTTTAAATAATTTCTAGAAAATCGCTCAGTATTCTCATATTTTGAAAGTTTTGTGATTTTAAGTACGTGACGTTATATAAACTGGATGATTTCATATGAAATCGGGCAGTCTGATTCTGATGATGTGATAATGATGACACTACTCTGATTATAAAATAAAATTTTAATCCGTTTCAATACGTTAAAAACCAGTGTTGTCGACAAACAAATTTATTAGTTGCATTTTCAACCAAGCCGTTTAATTTGCAAGCAAAAAGGTCGATTTTTTTTAGAAGACAGTTGAATTTTCAACCCGAAAAGTTTAATTTTCGACGAAGAAGCTCATTTTTAGCTAAGAGAGATGAATTTTCAACCAAGAAACCTTACTCCTCAACCAAATAGATAAATTTTTAATGCAAAAAAACTAATTTTTGAGAAGACAATTGATTTTTCCACCAAAAAATATGACTTGAATAAAATAGTTTAATTTTCGGCAAAATAATTAAACCTTCAAGAAAATAGTTGAATTTTTAACCTATATACAAAGATAATTTTTCAACCAAGAAGATTAATTTTCTACCAAAACACGAATTTTCAAAAAAAATACTTGAATTTTTAAATAAGTAGTTGAATTTTCAACTAAAAAGTATATGTTCTCATCAAAAAGAGGAATAGTTGAATTGTAATTTAAAAAACTAATTTTCAACAAACAAATAAGGAATTCTCAACCAGTTGAATTCAAATAAAAAATTCGTATTTAAAAAAAAAGATTGATTCCTCATACAAAATGATGAATTTTCAACAATGACGATTAATGTTGTAACCAAATAGTTTAATTGTCTACGAAATTGTCGATTTTGCAAACCAAAAAGACTAATTTTCTACAAAAAGATGAAATATCAATAAAAAGTTTTAATTTACGAGCAAATAGTTGAATTTTAATCAAAAAATGTATTTTTTACAAAGTAGTTCCACTTTAAATCAAGAAGTTGATTTTTTACCCCAAAACAAATAAATTCTTAATGGAACATGCAATAGTTAATATTTCAACAACAACCAAATTTGAATTTTAAATAAAAAAACAGTCGAATTCAACCAAAGCAGATTAAGTTTTAACCAAGCAGTTCTATTTTTAATCAGAAAGGATGAATTTTCAATAAGGAAGGTTAATTTTCTACCAAAAAGACGAATTTGTAACAAAATACATGAATTATTAATCAAAAAGGATCAATTTGGAATTTAAAATATCAATTTTCAACAAAAAATGCAGTAGTTACATTTTGAGTTGAGAATATTAATTCTCAGCTGAAAAAAAAGAATTCCGAACAAAATAGTCCAGTTTTCAACCAGAGATTGAATTTTCAACCAAAAAATTGATTTTTAACTAGGAATATTAATTTTCTACAACAAGAAAAAAAGAATTATCAAGAAAATAAATGAATTTTCAACCAACTCAAATCAAGTATATGCATTTTTAACAATGTAGTTGAACTTTGAATTCAGTAGATGAATTTTTGACCAAAAAAGATTATTTTTTACAAAAGTAGTTACATTTTCAACGAAATAATTGAATTTTCAGCCCCGTATTTCCAAGAAACTTCCTTCTTTTCTCGTTTTTCACTTAAATGCGAATTTAATTATTACAAATCAATAAGAAAATTCAACTATTTTAGGTTGAAAGACAATATTTTTGGTTAAAAATTCCACTATTTAGTTGAAAATTGAATTTAGTTGAAAAATTCACTACATATTTTGTTAAAAAGTCATCCTTTTTGTTTAAAAATGCAACTATTTTGGTAGAATGTTCGTCTTTTTGGATAGAAAACTAATCTTTTTTTATTGCAAATGAACTTTTTTGTTGAAAATGCAACTGTTTTTAGTTGAAGTTTAATCTTTTCAGTTTGTAAATTCAACTTTGTAAGTTAGAAATTCAACTATTTGGTGAAAAAATCAATTATTTTGTTAAAATGTCATATTTTTTGTTGAAAATTTTTTTTATAGAAAATTAGTACTTTTGGATTGACAACTCATCTTTTCTGCTAGAAGAGTCATCTTTTATGATTGAAAATGAAAATTCATCTTTCTTGATTGAAAATTGAATTATTTGTTGAAAATTCAACTATTTGTTTAAAAATTAAATTATTTTGTTTCTATTATTATTAGTAGTTGGGTTGAGACCGTAACAGACCCTGACGCTTGGGTATCATCATCCATTCCGCACAGACGACAGAGGGGACTTTCCGCAAGCCCTATCTTATGTCTGTGATATCCGAGATTCCC
>JAABKJ010002309.1:0-28358 GCA_011634705.1 Andricus grossulariae
AAATCTGTATTTTAACGTAGTAGTTGCAAACTACGATTCTCTACAGTTTAACCAATAGACGACTAACATTTTGAATTAACGTTTATTGACATTACCTTAAAAATAAATGGAATGAGTGAATTCACTTTCGAAGAATGAAAATTTTCATTGTACCTTAAATTCCTTCATTCCTTTAATCGTCATGAACAAATTAACAGATAATACTGTCATCTGCTGTATGTGCGGCGTTTGAATGCATTTATATACTGATTAACAACTATTCACAATCCGAAACTAAACGACAACAATTGTCATTGTTACGAATTATTATAAACAATTTGTACAAATAAGGTTACTTATTTCGCGCTTTCAAATAGACAATTTTTGCCAGTGAAATTATTTTTTTTTCCTTTCTTCATACAAGAAATTGCCATTCAACAAACCTTGTGATTGTTATCAATAATTATTATAAAAAATTCACATTGTCGAAAATATAACATTGAAATATAATTTCTAAAATAAGAATAGACGATTTCGCCTAGACAATGAACCTTGTAAGTAAACGAATTAAAACTATGTATTAATTCATAACAATTGTTATTAAAAGATAATCTATTGTGCATAAATGTTATCTTTTTTGTTAATAATGCAAATGTCAGGTTAAAATTATTCTTTTTTGGTTGAGGATTCAACTATCCTATATTAAAAAGTAGCTATAAAGAAGTGATGTAACACCTTTTTTTTCTGGAAATATCCAGTTTTACTGTGCATTTGTCGTGTCATGAGCACATCTCCTAATGCCAATACGTCTACTGTAAACACGTCGATGATGCGAGACGAGTGCCTTCGAGTGGCGACGATTATCGCATCGTTTAGATTACCGATTAGAAGATTTATACTGATAAGTTACTCCGATAGTACAGAATTCGGTTGGGGCTAATTTTTGTTTTTGAAAAATTTGAATGAATTCATCCTATGCTCTTTTTTTAAGTTTTTTCAAAGTTTAGATAGCTTTCAAACCAATAACAAAAAGAATTTACAATTTCAACTAGGTTTCTTTTCATTATAATTATAATTAATTGAAAATTATGAATTTTTAGAAAATGTTTCTTCGTATATTTCCAAAAATTATAATTTATTTGAATAATTTTCATGAACAAATTTAGATCATGGCCTTTTTCAACGGATAAGATCAATTAGTTTAGGGTATAGGCACAATTTATTCACGGAGTCAACTAAGAATGTATTTTCGATAATAATTTTTTAGTTGCTTGGTTAAATTGACAGGAATTAATAACGATTTAAACAATTTCCATGAGCAAATTCACATTCTGGTTATTTGTCAACGATTAGGCAACATTTTTTTACAGAATTAACTAAGATTATCTTTTCGATGACGTATTTCTGAGATACTTTGTACATTCCAACACAGGAAAGACTGAAGGTAAATTTTGTTGCATGTAAAAATTTCCGCGTTTTAGGTTTACCGCAAATAAGTTGAAACATATTTTTCGTGAATGAAAATAAAAAACTTGACACAACAACAAACACCGTTTGTTTTAGAACAAAAAGAAAAATAGAAATCGAATTAATTGTATGTTTTAAGCATTAACAACAGTTCTAATATGAAGATAAATAAGTTGCATCTTTAATTTATTTCAGCCTAAAATTAAGTTTAAATATTATTAATTAGACTTTTTGACTAATAGTATCAAGTGCTTTTATCTCAGTCACAAAAAATATATTTTTATTCGTCCACGGTAAGCGGAATTATTTTTAAAATGCAAATGTGATAAGTGCAATGTTTTTAAAAATCTGGTGTCCTATTTTCCAGACCGATTTGATTCATACTTTAATGTTCTTCGCACTGCTGTCAACTACATAGCAGACGAGGCTTTTTCACTAAAAAATATTCCGAGACATTCTGAAAACACGAAATTATCTCAGTTTCGTGTAAAGTTTATTCGATAAGGTTGATTTCTGTTTCAGAGAATCTTTCAACTAAAATCAATGTAAACTTTGTCTTCTGTTTTTTCGAAGTTATTATTAATTATTTAAACAAATTTCGTGAAAAATTGAGAGATTAGCTATTTTTAAATGAATAGATTCAATTTGTTTACGGAGTCAACTAAGAATGTATTTTTAATAACTCCTTCCTACGACACTTTACAAATTCATAATAATTAATAATCATGGAAACAATTTTTATTAACATATTTAGAGATTGGCTATTTTCAAAGGAATAGACTCAATTTGATAACGGAAGCAACAAAGTAAGTATTTCAAATAAGTATTTCCTACTTTACTTTGCACATTTACAATAATTATCAATCGTTTTAACAATTTTCATAAACATATTCAGAGGTTGGCTATTTGTAAACAAATAAGGTCAATTTTTTACGGAATAAATTAAGAATATCTTTCCGATGACTTTTTTCTATTATGCTTTGCAAATTTCCAAGATTCATTAATTATTTGAACATTTGTCATGAGCAAATTAAGATTTTGACTATTTTTTAAAGAAAAGGCTCAATTTGTTTACGGAATTGCTTATGGCTTTTATGAAAACATACATGCAGCTATAACCTTTTTCATAACAAGTACAACTTTTCTATAGGAACTATAATGTTAAAATGAAAAACATTTGAATAATTAAAAAAAAAATTATTTTTATTATAAAATATATGCACTATATAACTATATACACTATACAGGGAAAAAAACATGCTTATGATATAAAAATAGCAATGCATTATATGTTTTTAGGCATATTATGCTTTTCTTAGTTGTTAACGCATGTTTATAGCTTTTTCTTGTTTGCTTAAATTTGTTGAAACATTTTTATTCTAGCTTAAATAGTTCATTGTATGTTTTACTTAAATACTTCGCAAAAAAATTGTATTAGTTTTGAGTAACAAATTGTAGACCACACGTGCCAGATATTACGACGTATCTTATTTACTTAAGCAGGTTTCGTTTTGTTTTTAGTTCCAGTTAGTCTTTTTTTAATCTACTCTTAATTAATCAGTCAGCTGTTTTCAAATGAAAATTAATAAATATCACATTTGGTTTTAGATATTTGTATTAATCCATTCAAGACTTATATATTCGACCCTATATCCGGCCGACGTACCCCCCAGGAACATGCGGCGCCACCAAAAATCTCAGCGGTAGAGAGAGGGCCGCGTCCGCGTTCAACAACTCCCCTAATTTTACAGTCAGTTTCTTTACAAACAAACAAAAAATAATTTAAATCAATCTATTTGGGTCATGTTCGTAGACCACGATTCAAAATTTTAATTTTATCATTATTATAATTTTATTATTGCTATACTTTTATTATGCATATTGTTTTTGGTCCGTGATGTGTTCTATATACATGTCTCTTGACCACTTAATATTATCAGAGAAGGAAACCAGCAACGCATGCATTTAAGTATACTGTTTATGCCTTTTTCCGAAAGGAATGTAGTCCTGTGTTCACAATTGGCAACCTTATGGTCTCTAAAATCATCAAGCGCAACAGGACCGTTCTCGAAATGGACGGCAATATTCATCATTGTGAATTTTTTCGTTTGCTTTTGCCTTATCACTATATCTGGCTTCAGTAATCTAGAGCCCGCGTTGCTTTCAGAGTGAGTTTTGTTCATGATTCTGTGAAGCCTCTCGAGCTCAAACGCCAGAACCAGAATAAGGCGACCCGAAAAAGCAGTCTCAAGCGCCTTTTTAATTGCAGAGTGGAGTGGACCCCTCACCTGTAATATACCAAGCTACCTGTATGATTCTTCATCAGGCATCGACTCAATCAGAGCGCGGTCATGCAGTATCAGTAAAGCATTTATCTCTCCACGGGATGAATGCAGCTTTCTGCTTTTTTCTAAACCCAGAGACATCCTGATGTCATACGAGAACTGCAACACGATGTTAATTAGTCTGTTCAGTTTCGACTCTGAGCTTGCATAAACCTTTATGTCGCCATGTACAGGAGGTGAGTGAGTTAAGACTCAGCCACTCCCACCTCAATTTTGAACCCATAGGACGTATTGTTGAGTGTCCAACTTAGTGGGTTCAATTCTAAACAAAACCATAGTGTGCTGAATGAATCACCTTGGAAGATTCCTCGTTTAATGGGCAAGGACCGGGTATTCCTCATCACCCCACGACTTAAACATTCAAACCTTGTGCACCATGCGTGCGAATACATTCATTTTAAGTTGGACGCTACTTTTTTCCACGTTAATTGCATAAGAAACTTTAAGTGAGTAAGTAACTTTAACTAAAGTCATTAAGACAAAATAGGGGGGTGAGACCAAGAAGAATCGGAAGTCGAAAAATAAAGACCACCCTAGGGTGCACAGCTTCTGGTATATATACCTAGAGATTATGCAACCCGCCCTTAATGCGAACAAAAAGGTTGCGACCGCGGCTCCCGTGGTTGCAAGGACCAAGTCACGATTGATGTGTAGATTCTAAGTATTCCTCGTCCACGTTCAGCGCCGTCGCAATCCTCCTCCTCCAATGTCGCATCACGGCCTATTGTTGGTAGCCGGGCCGCGAGGGGGGCGTCATGAAGACAGGGGGCCATAACTTCTAGTGGGCTGTTCGGGCGCTCTACAGAGACTTTACCTATGCAGCCCCCAAGCACGCGGGCCGCCATCTCGGGGGTGGCCAACTGGGACTATTTACCATGTTCACATTTTCTCAAGTTTTCTTACAGTGTGTTGCTACCAATTTACGTTTATAGGCACTGGCGCCCACAAACAAGGTAGTCTTTATACTGTTTAAAAAAAGCCGTTTGGCAACGCTTTTTTGGGATGACGCCCACCTCCGTAGGACAGTAGCTACACCGAAATTGTTCCGGTTCAGGCCAATTCCAGGTTAGTTTCACCTCCACCATTCTGCTTTTACGTTTGCAATACTATTCAGAAAAAAAATGTATGCTAAGAAACTTAAACAATACATGCGGCAATTACAACAAATGTTAAATTTATAGTGTCTAAGAAATTTAATAAATAAGAGAGTTTAAAATCCAATAAGTAAATACATAAAATAATGGTAGAATTCAAACATTGAAATCGTTTTCAAAAAGAAGCAAAATGCTGGAGTCTAAAAGAGACCATTCAAAGAAATAAACAGTTATTATTTTTTATTATTTGTAAAAAAAAGTATTCAACAGATAAAACTGCAGTAAATATATACACATGAAAAAAACGATAGATTTGTAGAGAAAAAATATAATAAGCATTCAATAGATAAAGATTCAACAGACAAATATATATGCACACATAAATAAATTTTAATAAATAAATATTTGAAAAAGCAGATAAATATACACAAAACACAGATCAAATATTGTCAAATAAATCAGTCGCTTTAGAAGACAGAAGGCCTATTAAAATATTTCCAACATGAGTTCATGCGTTGGTGAGTCACGTTAACTGCTCCTGCTCTTGTAAGCGATAAGCAGACCGGGAGAGCAAAGTACCAAGTAATAAAATATATATATGAAGCTATAAAGCATAACTCAGAGGTTGACGCTAAACTTCTGTGTTAGACCAACACAAAGCTTACACTCGTTTCGGGATTCCGACTATCAGATCGGACAATTTCCAATGATCGAAAGAACACTTTAAAACTGAGAAGAATAAAACACCTGTAACATAAGACTTCACCTAAGTCAAGAATAGCAGACACGCTATGTTAAATAAAATCTACAGGCATTTACAGAAATTGTCAAGAAATTAAAAAAAGTGAGAAACGAGACTAATAGATAAATGTGACGCGCTCCGAAGAAAGGGCTCTAATGGAGCCACTGGCTGACTTGGCTGCCAGTGCCAGTCAAAAGACTAGGTCAAACAGGCACCAATGAATTTTTATCGAACTTGTCCTTCAACCTGTCCCTACTCCTTCACGGTAAATTAAAATTTGAAATAAAATGTATTGTAAATACAGGCGGAAAAAACTCAGAAATTCAGACCCTCCAGTGTGAATGATGAGCCGTAACGAGCCGTTCCCGGAATGACCGTAACCCTTCGCACAATTCGTGGAAAACGATGAAAAAATGACAGTAAATCTTTTCGGCAGCCAAGCAATTGTGGTAGTCAACACCTGCTGAAAGTGTTGAGCCCTGATCTACATGGACGAACGCTTGGCGTAAAACGCCAAATCCTTGTCTTTGTTTCTTGCGTCTTGCTTGCGAAAGAAAGAGACGGAGTCGGCATTTTACGCTGAGCACTCGCTGACGTATTTCCATGTAGATACCGCTTGGAAGAGAAGCACGAGAAGTGGCGAAGAGCCTATAGGACTTTTCCGATTTTTCTTTCTCTTTACCACGCATACTGAGTTAGATTCAGCGTTCGTGATCAATCGATCGACGACCATAGAGTCCATTCAGATCAATTTTTGTGCCTATTTTTTTTTACATAGAGCTATGGCGTCTTTCTTACTTAATTTGTAACAAAATGCACGTTATGTAGTTATGTAGGTGCAATCTGAGTTGAACGGATATATTGAAGAAGAACAATTTGCACTGTGAACTTCAGTATAGGAACACATTTTCAATAATGCAAGTATCCCTTTTTGGTAAAATACCTGTGCTCTTTCTGATTTTACAATAACAAATTGATTATTCAAAAAATTTATATTAGAAAATGTACTTGCGGATTTTTCTGGAATCAAATCCCATCTATGAAATACGCAAAGTCGCTTGTGGAGTATTTCGCTGCAAAGTTATCGAGCGTCGGCTCTTAATTTTATAACTAATTTTTAGCATATAAAAATTGATTGCATATGCGCATTTCATGTTGTAAAAAATATTTCGCTGTTAATTAAAAGCAAATTCAATACTCGCTGGTAAAACGAAGAAAAAATATTGTAGTAAAGTACTATGAATATTATAATATCGTCAAAGACGTGGATGTTTCCAAACACTTGTACGATTTTATATTCGAAGTAATATATGCTTTAAAATTGAAATTCTTAAAGAGAATAATAATTATAATATTATTTTCTCAATAATTGAACAACACTTACTAATAATAAGATGTGTGTAAGAAAATAAATTAATTGTAATTAAGTTTCTTGAATTTCAGAAATGAAGTCTTGAAACTTATTATCAATAATATCGCAAATAATACATCAATCTTTTAATCGTAGGCATTATTAACTGTTTTCAACAGGTTGTGTGATATTATATCAAATACGTAAACAGTAAAAATTCCTCAACAGGCTAGTTATACATTATTAATTTTTAAAAGAAATCTGATAATAAAGAACTAAAGGAGGAAATTTCTTATTTGTTTTTAATCAAGCGGAAATCATATCGAAAAGGTAATCCACGAAGTTTTTAATTTAATAAGAACTGGTTAAATGTGACTAAAAATCTCATAAATGTTACATCAAGTTTTTTTTCAATTTCGTCAGGTAATCAACGATTATCATACAAAGACGATTTATTGCAAAATGTCCCGCAAAAGGGCTTTTTTCTACTTCGAGGGCTTTTGAGTTTGTCCCTAATATCTCGCCCTATCAAATTTGAGATTTTAACATTGCGAGTAGTCGAGAATCCAATGAAACTACATGACTAGATTCCTAGCCAATGACGAAACTAATAGTGATCCTCAGAAGCTCTGTTATTGGCTGAAACATGCTCTGACAGAAATGTTAGCCTGTAGACAATTTTAAAACCTAATTATTGATGCATGTGCGCCGTTAAAAAAAAAACAATAATTAAAAAGGGAATTGGCAAGTGAAGATAATGAACAAAGGTAATTATAACTTGTTTTCTTTAATTCACTAGTTTATAGCACGGTGAAGAAACGACAAAAGAGAATCCCTGTAATTTTATCAGTTCCAGTATAGTTAATTCAACATGTCAAAAGTAATAGTATCACATTCATTGCAGTCAATTCACCTTTGAGGTTAGGGATTCTCCGCGAGCTCCTGAAGTCGCAGTACCAAAAATTGTAAAATAATCTAAGTTGTTTGATAGTGTCATATTGAAACAGTGTAAAATTTTTCACCTCGTATTTAGAATGTAGGAATTTTACAAGATCATGAGGAAATCTATTATTCCAAGTGAAATTCCTTTGACTAAAGCTCGAAAATCGATATGGACGCAGTCGAATTTCCTACATTTCATGTGATAATATTGCAAAAATTTTGCAAAATCACAGAAGCTTTGACAGATCAATCAAGATTTTTTACAGTGAAAAATTCTCATTGTTTTTTCTTTTGTATTATTGAAACATCCTGAATTGGATCTAACATGTAGCACGTTTTTGTCGATTTTGAGTTCCGGGTGTTGATGCGATGGTTTGATCGAATAATAGATAATAAATAGTGGTGGTTGATTTTCTTCATAACATTCACAATTTCACAATTCACAATACAATGGTACCGAAACGAACCTGTAAATTTACAGATGACCTTAGCAAGCTATTCCCGTTCATCAAAAAAACTAAAACGGATTCACAAGTTTTTTGTGAAACCTGTAGCAGTGAATTTTCAATTTCATCCGGAGGAAAAGCAGATATAAACACGCACAATTCTTCAGATAAACATAAGAATCACCTAAAGGATGCAGCAAGCAGCAATCAACTCAAAGATTATTTCAGAAAAACTCCATTTGGATCAAAATAAAAGGATTTAGCTGCGTGTGAGGCGATATACTCCTACCATACTGACATGCATAATCAAAATTTCCGATCTATGGATTGCACGACTAGAATTATACAATTATTATTTGAGGAAAAGTTTGCATGAAGACGTACCAAGACTGAAGCCATCATAAAAAAAGTTTTGGCTACTTATGCAGCAGAGCATCTGAACAATAATTTAGAGTCTACATCTTGTATTTCTATATATTCTGGCACAACAAATCACAAAGCTTTAAAACTATTTCCTACACTTTTCCGGTACTCCGATTCAAATTCATGAATTAATATAAGAATTTTAGATTTCTTTTCTCTTCCTGGAGAAACTTCTGAAATAATTACGAATTCTTTGATGAATATATTAATTGAAAATTAACTAAAAGACAAGGTAGTTGCCTATTGTGCTGACAACGCCAACAAAAATTTTGGTGGTATGTTGAGAAAGGGCCAAAATAACATACTTTTCAAATTGAAAGAAGAATTAGGACACAATATTATAGGCGTTGAATGCTCAGCACATATTTTTCATAATTCCATTCAAACAGCAGCCGACGTTTTGCCAATTGATATTGAGCTAATAATAATTAAAATGTACTCTCACTTTTACATTTATACTGTTAGAGTAAAATTACTGAAGAAATGTGGTAGTGAAGCCGAAATTGAGTACAAAAAACTATTAGGATATAGCAAAACGCGGTGGTTAGCTCTTTTACCAGCTATTGAACGAATTTTTGAGAATTTTTCCTGCTTTAAAGTTTTACTTCTTGTCTTTGGAAAAATGTCCAAAATTGATTGAAGATTTCTTTTCAAATGAAACGTCCGAAATATGGTTGTATTTGATACATAACGAGGCCGCTTTGTTCCACGATACTGTCACTAGTCTTGAGAGTGAGACAGTAACAATTATGGAAACTTCTTGTTTGGTTGATAATTTAAAGAAGAAAATTGAGAAAAGGATAGAAAGCGTTTTCATTCCACTAACAATCAGACAGCAGCTTTCTGCTTTGACTGAAAACGGCCTTATAAATGAAGCATGGATCAAAGCATACGTTAAAAATTTGTATGCAAATTGTCTTCAATATTTAGAAAGTTGGGACAAAGATTTGCAATTTGGTAGCCGTTTAAAGTGGGTGTCTCTTGACCAAACTGTTACCTGGGAAGAAGACTCTAACACATACCAAGAATTAATATCATACTTTCGTTCTAATGAACTTGATAAAAACTATCTCTTTGATGAGGTTACTTACTTGAAAGAATTCGTTGTCCAAGATAAGTAAAAACAATTAAATGACAATAAAACTTCCATTGAACAATGATGGGTTGAGATGTTTCGACATTTTGCATCCCAAATGTACCCTACGCGAAGCTTAAGACAATTGTAGAGTATTGCTTTTTCCTTCCAGGAATTAATGCTCCTACGGAGCGTGTTTTTTTAGGATGAATAAAATCTGGACAACGGAAAAAACTCAACTGTCATTGAAACGTTGAGAGCGGTACTTTTTGTTCAATACAATTTAACTAGTTCCTGCGAAGATTTTTATATGAATATTAAAAATAATGATGAGATTTTGCAAAAAGTTCATTCGTCAGAAAAATACACATATGTATTTAAATAAATGTCTTTAATTACTCAAGATTTTCTCAGTGTAAGATATTGAATCTGACCCCCCCCCCCTCCTATTGTGAGCGTCCTGTATTTCAGACTTTCAAATATGGTCACTTTAGTTATAGGCATCCTACGCCGTACTTCGGCGTCCCGCTGCTTTTGCAACCTGTTCTTCTTCTCCTCTCGCCCCCCCCCACACACACACACACACACGATGCACGCATCGTCCTCAGTAGTAAGGTGGTACAACACAACGGGCTCGTCGGCCTTCAACATCATGGATGGGCCTTTTCTAGATTTTCTTTTCTTTTACCTCTCATTTCGTGGATGATACGCGTCAGTCTCAGTACTGCAGGATTCACTAGGACCGTCGGCTTTCGATACCCATAAAGGCAGCCTCAATTGTTCTTTGCTTTTCACCTAACCTTTTTCTATCTCGTCCTTTAAGGGTGATACGCGTCACTTCCAAAAGTGTGAAACACCTCGGACCGTCGGCCTTCGACACCCTTTGGGCGATCAGTGTCAGTTTCTTTATTCTTTACCTTTAGACATTCATTCTGTCAGCAGCTTTTTCCTCCTGTTTCTTCTGTCGTAGGATCCCTTCTGTGAATTTGGTAACGGCTTCTCAGTTGGTTTGACTTTCCAGTAGCGCTCTTCCGAAAAAGGTATGGTCCGGGTCATCCCTTTCCCCTCTCAGTAGTCACAGTCCGGACTTCTTTTCTTATTCATCTTATACAAATATGCGTTGAAATGTCGGTGTCCTGTGAGAAACTGCGTGAGATGGAAGTCTAGCTCACCATGACTCGTCTTTAACGAGGGTGTAACCTCGCTGATGAATTAACGAGTCCATCTCCCCTTTGCCTCAGAGGTCCACCTTTTTTCCCACTTGAAGAGAGTTTGGGCTCTCTCCCTTTCTCCCACTCCTCTGCTGAAACCTTGTTGCCTATAACCATATATCCTTTTCCTCTCTTCTGCTAGAAGGTCAATAAGGATTATGTCGACGATGACCGCAATAGCTGCACCTGACACAGTTCTATATGCGCAGCCTTCTCTAAGGGTCCCTTTCCTTTGGACCGCTGCTGGCTCATCCCTATGTTTTTTGATCTTCAGAGCATCTGCCCACACCTCGGCCCCATAGAGCATGATCGAGTTAGCCACACTCATCAGCGTTCTTCTCTTGCTGCTTCTAGGACCAGCAATATTTGGCATATGTCGAGAAAGCATAGCAACTACTGCGTCTGCTTTGTCAGCCGCCCTGCATATCTGCGTCTAGAAAATAGGCTTTTCGTTCACCATGACTCCCAGATACTTTAAAACCCACTCGGCTTAGATGTTTTATCCTGCAACTTGAAGCTCAAATATCTTTGAGAAGTGCCTCTGTCTGGTTAGTACCACGATTTCCGTTTTTTTGGACGGCAACTCAAGTCCGTGATTCTCCAACCAGCTTTCCACTTTTGTTGTTACAAGTTCCGCTTTTGCTCAAGCTTCGTCCTCTGTGCGACCCAGAATTACTGCCGCCAGATCGTCAGCAAATCCTACCAGTGTGATGTCTTCCGGTAGTTTAATCGTGAGAACATCATCGTAGACGACATTCCAGAGATCCGGGTGAAGTGCCGATCCTTGAGCCACCCCCGCACTGGTCTTTGTTTTCCTAAGCCCTTATGTCGTTTCATATTGTAAGTACATCTTGCGGAGATAGTCACTAATGACTTTTCGGAGATAGTACGGTACATGGAAGTTCTTCTCTAAAGCCTCTAGGATGTGCGACCGTCGTATCGAATTGAAGGTCAATTCCACTTTCTGTCTCAGCACTCGAATTGCTCGTACCGTTGAGAGAAAGGGAATTCTCTGGTAATCACCTATATCACTTTCACCGGGATTCCATCTGTTCCTAGAATTTTTCCATTACTCATACCCTGCGTCGCCTCATGTAGTTCACGCAAAGTGAACCATCCGATTTCCTCTGGTCTATCAGCTTCGTTACTAGGACACTCTGTATGGGCCGGAAAAAACTGTCTTACAATGTTTTCCATTTCAACAGGATCCCTCGGACCAACAGGTGCTTTTCTACTAAGCTTCCCCGTGACTATCTGGTATACACGGCCCTAGACGTCTGAGTCTACGGCAGCGCAGATTTCCTTCAATTTTCGAGCTTTGCTCTCCTTGATGGCGATATTCAGCATTTTTTTAGCCAGTTTGTATTTGGCGTTTAAGCTGACAAATTCAGGATTTTGTTTCTTGGACCTTTGGGCTTTACCCCTGAGTTTAAGACATTCCCTTCTCAGGTCAGCAATCTCCTTTGACAACCAATATACAGGCGCCCTGCTGTTTTTTTGGGAGCGTTTTGTCATTGAGGCATCACAACCTTTTACAATGAGGCTCATTGTATCTTCGACTAATCCATTGGCTGCTTGTTTCGTTGTTACCATTTATGTGGCCTCAGCTAACAAGCTCTCTCCCTCTTGTTTTATTTCCACTGTGAGTACTACCGAGTTCAGTCTACTGACTTTCCAACCCTTCTTTTGCTCGTTTTTGCCTGTACTGGGAAACTTTTTGGTTGATTTCTCAGTTTGAAATCTAATACATTGATGGTCACTAGCCGTGTAATCTTCTAGGACTATTCAATTTTTCTTTCGCCGCGATCTCGGGGGATGCCAATGTAACATCAGGGATTGTCTCTTGGTAACCAGGTCTTATAAATGTCGTGAAATTTCCTATGTTCAGTACTGTCAGGTCCCGACTGCGCGCCATTTCAGCCAGTTCTCTCTCGCGTGTGTCGGACCACGTCATTCCCCATTCCCTGGATTTCGCATTGAAATCGCCAGCCAAAATTATCTCCCCATCCAAGTCACGAATAAGATCTTCAAGCTCTTCCAGGTTTGGGCATCTTTTTAAAGTCATGAATCCCGAAAATGCCACATTCACGGGCTACTTTGAAATAAATTTTTCCACCCAGCTGAGGAGTGGGACATATTTTAACCGTAATCAAAAGAAATAACTTACATATTTAGGTCATATAATTACGACGGAAGGAATAGAACCAAATCCAGGGAGCATTTTGAAAGTACAAAATTATCCAAAAACAAAGATTCCGAAAGAAGTACAATAGTTTTTCAGATTGATAGGATACTATAGAAAATTTATAAAGAATTTTTCAAAAACAACAAAACCATTAATACAGTTGTTGAAAAAGAACAGGGATTTTAACTTGACAAAATATTTAAAGACTTGATAAATAAACGAGATCCTGAAAAAATACGAACGTTGACTAAGGAATCAGAAGAGGAACTAAAAGAAGAAAAGAAAATACATTTCACAAGAGTTTCTCGATTTGAAACAAATGAAATTAAATGCTTAAAGAATATTCTTGTAATCCAAAAGCTTTAGGCCGTAACGCTAGGAAGTCGAACCAAATATTGTATTTAATTCTCGAAATAATAAGGCAAACTTTGAGGTGCTAGCCTCAGAGTTTCAAGATCTTATAATACTGAATTTCTCAAATTCAACACAAACGAAACAACTTTTTCGATATCTGTTCCTTTCTTTTTACACCCTCATAAAGTGTGCCAAAGGGGAATCCCATCGCATAATTCCTTGAAATGATACCGTGTTCATAGACTACACAACGACGAAGACACCGACAGACAGACACCGACGTAAAAACTATTTTTTCTGATACAGGGGGCCTCAAAACGTCTACACTTGTTAGAATATGCGAAAGTCATTTTTCACATAAAACCAAAACCTTCTCATTCAGAAGAGAATGTGAAAAAAAAATTGCGACAGATACGAATATTCACTATGAAATAAGGTGTTTTGGCGAGTGAGGTGATCAGTTATGTATTATGTTTTTCCCTTCGCGGTGTACTTCTGGTATTCTGCCTCGAATAGGGCAATTTGTCAGTGTGTCTGTGAATGTGCCAGAATAAGTAAATCTTCCTCATATTTTTCCAGTTCAAGAAAATTTTATCTACAGAAGATATTCATATATTAATATCATAAAAAATCGGTTAAAAGTTACGAAGAATTTTACCGAAATAAGCAAGAATAAGAAAAACCTGTTAGTGAGAGCAAAATGTTTGGCGACTATTTTTTCACAATCATTTTAGCAGCAATGGTCTGCATCATCGACATAAAGTTTATCTTTTTTCTACACTGTCGTTCAAGTCTGTATCTCTGTACTTAAATGAATCAAAACTATATTTCCAAAATTACACCAATTAAAAAAAAAATTAAAGAATATTGTTCTGATAATGGTTAATTTTTTGCGATTTATATTTTTGTAACTTTTCAACACTTACGAACAATAAGCAAAAAGTGTGTAAAATTAGGAAAGTGACGCAGTTTTTTTAACTTTTTGACTATTTGTATTAAAAATAATTAGCACATTTAAATGGCAAAGCTGTAGAGGACTTAATTTTCAACAACATTTGTATTTAAAAGTTTTTCGTGCGACGTGTAGATCATGGTCGGGAACGCTTTCAACAGAGAGGCACGGCGGAAGCGACTCTTAACTCATTTCCACACCACTGCAGAAGTAGAGTTCTCGGCGAGTTTTTTTTTATGTGGTTTCCCCATTGATACAATTCTGCATTCTTACATTGCCCACAATATATTTGGCACATCTTACGTTGCCTGAACTAAAGCAAGGTAAAGTTGCTTCCAAGTTTGTCAGAAGCACATTTGGCACACCTAGGTTTGCCTGCATTTATTGCAGGAGTATTTCATAGTTTGAATTCAGCTTGAACCAAACAAAAATTTTATCATTTTGCTTTTTCGGAAAAAACATTTGTCGTGATTTAGGATTTTTGGGATCTCATTTTTTTTGCGATTTTGGAACGTTATAAACACCAGGAAAAAAATGTTTCCCATGAATAAAAAATAATAACATATTTCTTTGGTTCAAGCTGTAGAAATTTCAGGTTCCAATCAATCCAAAAAACATGTTTTTGTACATTTTCAAAAAATTCTGAATGAGGCAAAATGTATTTTTGAAAAGAGAACAGGAAATATCAACCGATTAAAATTTTTTTTCTTTACTCGTTTTGGATATCGACCCAAAAATTGTTATCCCTCAACTTAAACAATTCAATTAATTTTAGAATTTTCACTTTGCTCTACTGGACAGTGTAGTTTTAAATTTATATTGAAAGTATTGATTATAGTTATAGCCAATGATAGCCAGATCAAGTAGCTATAAACGTCTATAGTGTTTCGTCATTAAGGTTTTGTCGTCCTTTTTCAACTGCCTGGCTTCTTTCACCTCATTTTTTTTTTTCAAATTCGTATTTTGTGTTATTATCCACTAATTCGTAATTAGCATTTTTCATGGTGTCCACAATATGATAAAGATACCACCACTCTCGACAAGAACAAAACTCTTATAATCATAATTCTACACTAATAGTTACGGAGGCAGCGACAGAAATTTTCGGGTCGTTTTCGCTAACTTCATTTTTTTGGTATGAGTTATGGACGTAATATGTAACTCGAATATGAACGTCTTCCGTTGCACCCTTACAGCAGGGAATTGCAGCAGGTTTGCAATTCCCGCAGAAAATTATTATAAAAAAATGCATAGCCGCTTGCATCAAACTTGGTGTACTTATTGATTCAAACATAAAATGTTGAACAGATATCGTCTTCCATCTAAATTTCGCAACAAACTACAGCTTCAACCCACATAAATAGGCGCCAAAAAAATGATTAAAAAATTAAAGCTGTTAAGGTAAAACTAAGTATGATGCTCATTTTTATAGTATGGCAGATTAAAATAATAGTCTTCCACCTGTAAAATACAACAAAGGTCGTTTTCCAAGCCGATGAAGATGTATTCGATATGGGGCGCGGGCGAGCACCACGGCTACAACACTGCATCTTTACCTGCTTGAAAGATGATCATTGATGTTGTAAATTGTTAAACGACCAGCACAATGTTAATATTTATATTTTGAATTATTCATTTAATTTATTTTAAGTTTGGATGATAACTGTACGGAAAATTAAACGTGAAATTCGGAACTATAGTAAATCGATGAAGTGCGATAAAATGCAGTTTAATAAAAAATCTATGGAATAAAATTAATTTTTTACTATATATTTAAGCCGTGATTTTTATCATGGGGTGTTAACAAATCTAATAATGAAGGTGGTTTCATCAATTGTAAAACCGAAATCCTCGATATCAGAATTATGGATTTATTCTTCTTTGTCCGATTAATCTTGAGCATATTGGCTGTTTTCTTTATCTGTCAATATAAAAATATAATAATTGATCAATCGTGACATAATTAGTTTTATATAATTGTTGTTTCTTTATAATACCCTGGTTTTCTTCAGAGTTTATTGTAATATCGTCAATCGATATAAATATTAACATTGCGCTGGTCTTTTAACAATTTACAACATCAATGATCTACTTTCAAACAGGCAATGATGCAGCGTTGTATAGCAGTGACGCTCGCTCGCACCGCATATCGAGTGCTTCTTTATTGGCTTGGAAAACGACCTTTGTTGTAGACTCTTATTTTTATCTTCCACACTATAAAAATAAGCATCACACTTACTTTGTAAGCATGACTTAATGGTCTCATTAAAGCAATCCTTACTAATTTTTGGCTCGTGGATAATTTGAATGGATAGAAAGCAATAACTCAAAATAACCTACCAATCTAGGGCGCCAGCCACTAGTGAAATTTCGAAACAACAAAATTTTTAATATAAATATACATGTGTACATAAATATAGAAATCTCTTCTTTAGTGACACTTTTCTTCTCACAACAATCCGAAATTATAGCGAAATTTTAGTAATCGGGTTTATTCCACAAAGGGTTTCAGGGCGGGGTTTATCTTACCACGAAAAAAAGGAGACCACATTTTGGTAAAAATATAAGTTATGAAGTTTCATCAAATTGTTAGGGAGAAGATCAGATATAATATAAGATTCAGTCTTCAATCAGCAAGTTTTACAGATCTACTAAAATCATCCAATTTTATGAAGAAAAAAAAGTTACAAGTCTGGTTACAATGACCGCCATTTTCGTAATCTCTCATCTAAATCAAATTCTAATAAAGACTACTGGCACGACATAGTACGCGCAATTTGAAGAAAACTAAAAACTCCAATCTTCCCATTTTACTTGACGTGGCCGAACCCCAAATTTTCAAATTCTTCTTTTGTAACACAGATCACACACAAAAAAAATGCCGACCACGTGCCCCTATTCAAGGTTATGAACCGGAAGGGCACATAGCCTCCGAGTTTGAGGGTTGAATAGACGAGGAGAATAAAACCTAAACTACGTGCGAATCATCGTAATGAATTTAGTCGCGACATCTCAGGCGAAGAACAATACAAACGCAAAGAAAAAAGAAAACACCCGAAGAGTACAATGCAGAAACCCGCACTAAAATCCATTTTCTCTAATTATCTATAACAAATTCCTCTGATAGAATAATCTTGTACAAGTATTTTGTGAACTAGGCACAACTATGCCGATCAAAGCGAAGAACGAGAGTGACAAGTCACCACGCAACATTGATGTTCCCGGAAGGTGTGTCTGTTCTTCTCCAACCCAGTAGACCAATGACGGCGCAGCATTTGCGCGCCAACAACAGATGCCGTAAGAGCGAACTCGCGGGAAATTTCGATCCATCATGGCTGCTGGAAGTAACTTCATTAATCCTAGTGACATAACAGAAAGTAGGGGTTAGGTTATGATCAAGTCTCGACACTTTAAGCGTGACCAAAGTCGTAAAGCTTCCTCTCGGTACTTGGACCTTCTCCGAGAGGACGCTTTACTAGTCAGGCCCTGTGTCGATATTTAAGATGGTTTTGGACTCCTCCGGAGCTACCGTAGGTGTTCGTTGAAAATCGGCCTTTAAGTCCGTATGTTGGAAGAGGACAGAGTGATACTGGGTTACTTCTCCCTCTCTCTAAGAAGCACGGCCCTTCTGTCACTGTGTTGAAAAAGGACAGCAACAGCCGTGAGGTATCCTCTCTCAGTTCCTCTTGTCATGGGCGGCCTGCGTTGTCATGGCGACTCGGCCCTCGTACTATCCCATCGTTAGTGGCGTATCCTATAGGCGGGAAAAGGACCGAACCATCATGGGTCCAATTATCTTTCCAGAAAGCATGGCCGCTTATTCCTTGTGCCAGAAAGAGACAGCGTGGTTCGTTGTATTCACTCCTCTCCCTCTGCCCTGTCATGGCTGGTCTCTTCCAATATGGCGGCTGGATATGATTGGGTCTGCCGCAGTCGTTACTATGGCAACCAGTGTTTCGGTAAAACGTTAAAATGGTGACTCCTCGAGTCCCGCTGTCCCACCCCTGGTGTAATGACGTCTGGTGATAATTGTAATGCTTAGACGCTGGTGGTCGACTCTCTCTCGTTCGTAGTGACAGGATGTAAATAAAATGGTGCGAGGGGAATGAATTATGAACATAAAATCCTTGACCTATAAGAGTGCTCCCCGTGGAAAAAGGAGTCTCGTTCTTCAGGTTCGATAAGTAACAAAAAAAAAAGGAAATCTACCACCCCGGTGCCGGTAAGATTCGTTTATTGTGACAGGTGAAAAACACCTCGTCACAAGTTTCACCTTGGCGACTATGAATTTTCTTATTTTTTTGCGCCTATTATGTGGGTGAAAGACATAGTTTGTTTTGGAATTTAGATCGAAGACGATATTTTTTTACCTTTTTATATTCAAAAAATGAGTGTACCAAGTTTCATGTAAGCGGATATGAATTTTTTAAATTAATTGTCTGAGGGAATCGTAACGCCCCTGCAACCCACTATTGCACCACTGGAATGGAAGGCGATGATTTTGCGGTTAGATATCATTTGAATATTTCATACTCAACAAATAAAGCTGCCGAAAATGATGCATTCAAATCTGTCGCTGCCTCCCGGACCATAACGTTCACAGAGAGTCTAGGCGAAATACGAGTCTATAAGAACATATCATGGCTCAGTGGAGAGGGGCGGCGTCTATTGTTTGAGGAATGTTATAGTAGGATATTTTGGATGCATCAACAGTTTGTGTAAAAATAAATAGGTGCAAATATTACATAACTTATACTTTTAGAGACATATATCCCCTAAAAATATTTGGAATAATTTGTTATTATTACATTGGCTATCTGTTTAAGAAATGCTACCTTAAAAAATCTAAATAAGCATAACAGTGACAATAGCAGATAGATAAAGGAAAGATTGAAAATCCTCAATAATTTTTTATCACGTCTGGGATTAAACATATAGAAGAAAATTCGCAACACTTCCACACCAAATAAGAGTTAATAAAATTTGATGTTTCGTCACTAGTCATACTAACCTGATCAGAAGTCCATGGTTAAATCATTAGGTAAATCGTTGAAGTTCAGTTACATAGTAAAAATTTTCGAAAAAACAAAAGGCGAGTTTCCTCCAAAAACAATGCAAATTCGATCTGACATCATGGGACTTGAAACGTAGAGGTTTTGTCAATAAAAGAGTCAATTATATAGCAAAAAAATGAGGTTGAAATTTTGAAAAAAAAAAATTTCTGGTCATTATTTAATTGTGATGAAGAATATAGAATTTGAATGAAAATTTATGATTTCTAGAAAAAGATTTTCAAAAAGGGGAACATGGTACAATGTACCATGCAGGCCCCGAGTCGACTCGGGGCGTGCGTTTCAAATTCCACGATATCAGATCGAATTTACGTTGTTTTTGGAGGAAACTCTCCTTTTCTTTTTTTGAAAATTTTTACTATTGTAACTGAACTTCACCGCTCTACCTAATGATTAACCCATGGATTTCTGCTGAGGTTACTATGACTAGTGACGAAACGTCAAACTTAGTTAAATCTCATTTGGTCTGGAAGTGTTGCTAATTTTCTTCTAAATAACAATAGTAATTATATCGTCTTTATCGCTGTATCGAGAAACAACTAGAATGGGTTCGGGATGTTTCATTTTTCTCCGACCTAGTTGGGTGCAATTGAGAATGCCCACACCTAGTCCCTAGCACCTAAAAGCGCTCTCACCTAGTTTAAGCCATTTATAAATGCCCTCTCCTAGGTGCATCTAGTTTAAAGGCCCTCTTGGCGTTTTCGGGTTAGGAGCCTGACATATATATGTAGCTATGAAGTGTCTTCCAGAGGTTGACGCTAAGATTCGATGTTAGACCAACACAACACCTAAACTTCTTTCAAAATACGGACTATTAGACAGGAAAATTTCAAATGGTCGAAAGAATACTCGAAAATAAGAAAAATTATAACTGAAAACTCCTTTAGCATATATATATACCTGAGTCAAGAATAGCACACGCTAAGTCGGATAAAGGCATACAGGCATTCAGTGAAATTGTCACAAATAAACATGAAAAAAATATAATAAAAAACAAGAATTTAACATATCAAATGACAGAAATTATAAATGAAGAAGAGAAATCAGTCAGTAGAAAAAAAGGTTAAATTAAAATAGCACATACTCAAGTCTTGTACGGAGAAAAGGAAAACATGTAACTTAGTTTTAAAAGATTATAGTAAAGATGAAAAATATGTTTATAAGAGACTTATCACAGAAAAATAAACCAAATTTTTCCATTTTTCAAGAAAATAAACCAACTTTCTTAAGTTTCCTGGGAAAATTTGTTATGATTTTTTGTTTTAAAAACCTAATTTTATGAGAATATTTAAAATGATTTCAAACATTTTCGGTAAAAATTTAATAAACAGTTTCAAATATGAACCTCTGAGGGTTGGAAACGCTCAAAAGTAAAAGTGGGAAATCTTTCCGTATTTTCGAAGATCTTCACATGAAATTTCAAGACGTTTTTTTGTAATTTGTGAGGAGGTGGGTTGGAACTCAAAAATCGCCAGCGTACTTTTAACCTTCCTCTCTGTATTCTAGCGGCATTCTTGGCGTATGAGCACTCTGAGGTACCCGAGCCCGAAGGCCCTAAGAATATGCCCTACAGTTACCCGACAAATAATGTGCTATCTCGTCGCCTGTGGGCGCTCGTTTATTCCGTCCTCTGATTTCCTCTCCCAAGGAAGCGAGTGCGGTGTCGCGGACCACCTGATCTTTAGTAGTGAGCATCCGAAAGATGTGCGCGATTGCATAAATATCCAGCAGGTCACCTATGGGGAGACCTGCATAGCATTTTTAGCATACATTTTTACTGTCTTGTCTAGTGGAGTCAATGACGGATCCTTTCCAGAGTATCAGCAGGGTCCACCGTTTCCACTACTGCAACCCCCTCGACATTAGATGGAGTTGGACCAGACGGCGTTCGACTAGAACTTGGTGGTGTTTGCACAGTAGTTGATGGCATTAGCAGGCTGGCTGGTGAACTATTTGCCAGAGAGGCAGCGGCAGTATTGTGGGGGGGGGGGCAGCTTCGGCTTCCGTGGCGTCCTCCGAGACATTGTCACGGAGAAGAGCTCCCCGCCTGGCTCTTGTGATATGTCGGGACAGGAACTCAGAATCTTCGGGCATGATGGAGTGAGCTTGACTTGCACGAGGAGTGGATGGTAAGTATTCCTGGTCTAGATCCAGCGCCGTCGTAACTCTCCTTCTCCGATGTCTCATCCCGACTCTACCTTTGGCACCCTGGTCGCGAGGGGGAGTGGTCATGATGATAGGGGGGACAATACCTTGTTGTATGCTAATCGCACGCTCCACAGGAGTTACGACCCGTAACTATGCAGCCCTCACTGGCGCGGGTCGCCTTCTCGGGGGTGGCAAACCGGGACCATTTACCACGTTCACATTTTCGTGGGTTTTCTACAACCTATTTACGTTTGTAGGCACCGGTGCCCACAAACGCGCAAACCCTACCCTATATCATTATTATTTTAAATAATTATAGTTTTCAATTTACAGTTATAAACAAAATAAATAACCCTGATGATAGACAAAATCAAACAAATTTTAAACGAAAAAAAGGTCTTATCATGAATATAGTACCTGCTATGATAATTTGCATGTACTTATAAGATGTTTATCACGCTCTTTCGTTATCCACGTTGAAATTGAATAATTCACGAAATATGAGAAAAATACATATTAGAATGTATTTTCTTTGATTTGACAAAATTTTAGTTCTGAAATGACAGAATTATTATTAACAAAAGACTTAAGTTTTCAAGCCTAAAAGTTGAATGTTTTAGAAAATAGATGACTTTGAAACCCGGAATAATAAATATTCAACAAAAACTTAAATTGTTATTGAGAAGGATTTCAATACAATTGTTGAATCCTGAGCCAAAAAGATCAAATTTAAAAAAGAATCAATTTTCTACCAGAAAAGACAAATTTTCAACAATCGACCAAAAGAGATGAATTTTTACCAAAATAAATTACCTTTTAATAAGTAAATTGAATTTTTAGCCAAGTAGCTGAAATTTTTCACTAGTTGAGTCTAACCAAAAGAGCCTTATTTTTAACAAAATAGTTGAATCTCCAATCAAATCAGAATAATTTTAGACCAGAGTTTAATTTTCAGTCTAAAAATATTATTTCTCCAAAAATATATTAATTTTCAACCAGAAATTTAAATTTTCATCAAAATAGTTTAATTTTTAAGAAAAGGTTGATTTTTACCCGAATATTGTAGTTTTCTCCCAAAGTGTTGAGTCCTCAACTAAACCAGATTAATTCAGAACAAACCGTTACATTTTTAACCAAAAAGGATTAATTTTCAACTAAAAATAATAATTTTCGACCAAAAAACACGATTTTTTTAGCAAAATACATGAATATTCAACTGAAAGATATCAATTTTCAATAAAAATATCAACTGACAACCAAAAGTTGAATAGTTACATTTTTAGTTAAAAAAGTCAATTCTTAACCAAAAAGAAAAACGAATTTAAAACAAAATAGTGACAGTTTCAACAAAAGAGATGAATTTTCAACTAAAATGATAAATCTTTAAAGAATTAATTTTTAACAAAAGAATCTAAACTAAAAGATGATCTTTTAACCCGGGAGATCAAGTTTTTTAAAGATGGAATTTTTAAATTTTCAACCAAGGAGGTGAATTTCTGAACAAAAAAGATGACTTTTTAACAAAATGGTTGTATTTACATCAAGATAATAAAATTGTCAACCAAATACTAAAATTCTTAACCAAACGAGGAGATGAATTTCTCAATTACGTCAAAAATTAATTTCAAATGGATTCAGTCAAATTATTAATAATTTCAGGTATTTATTCAAATATATTTAAAATAGATATTTATTGTACATTCACGATTAAAATTTTTAAAAATTAGTTAAAGTAATGAACGTTTTTAAATATTGTTTCATTTATTCATAATCGGAGAAACCTTGTGGAATACGTGGACCTTTCATTTGAGAAAGTAATAAATGGTCAAGCTCGCGTATTGTGAAATAAAATCTTATCAATGTCATGTACACAGTCTAAATCATCGCCTTTCAATTACACATCATAATACAAAAGAATGAATAATATCGGTTTTAGTTGCTTTATAAAATCAATTTTTTTATAGGCAATTCAGTATGGACCTACAATGATTTTCCTGCATTTGGTTTGGTTTCTTTGCAATTCTATAAAAATCATGATAGAAATTCATTATAAGAAACGCAGACTAGAAATAACTAATCTTAAAATATATAAAGGATCATAACAAATTTCAAAGGATTTAAACATTTTTGAATTATTTTTAAATGTTTTAAAGAATTTCAAGATGTTTAAGGAATCAGAGTGTCTAAAGTTACGCGAGAATAGCGAGAATAAAGATGGCCGAAAACTGGTTGCGGTCTGGGATTGGTGGAAACCCAATCCCTTTTCCAGCTCGTCCAATGAAACTTGCAAAACTTTCAAGACTTGGGGTAGGCATAGCCGCAGCCTTAAAAAATTTCAATGAACGTCAAAGAAATTTGTAGCATTTATTTTAAAGATAATACGGGATCTTAAAAGATTTTAAAGATTTTTAACCATGTAAACAAATTCCAAAGAATTTCAAGGTCGCCTGTAGATTACAATTTTCTTAAAGATCAAATTTTAACAAACAAGATTAATTTCTATTTAAAAAAAAGACGAACTTTTAACAATAGGCCAAAAGAGGTTAATTTTTGGAAAAATAATTAATTTTCAACAAACTAATTGAATTTTCAACAAAATAGTTCAATCGCCAATCAGATTAATTTTCAACCAAACAGTTTTATTTTTGACTAAAATGGATTCATTTTCAACTAAGAATATTACTTTTCTATCAAGAACGAAGAATTTAAAAAGAATAATTAAATTTTCAAATAGAAAAGATCAATTATCAATTTACAATCAAAAACGGAACAGTTACCTCTCTAGTTAATAAAATTATTTCTAAACAAAAAGGAAAGGAGTTTTCAACAAAAAAAATTACTGTTTTGACCAAAAAGGATTAAGTTTCAACAAAGAATATTAATTTTCTACCTAGAAAGAAGAATTTTTAACAAAATACATAAATTTTCAACCAAATAGTTGAGATTTCAATTAGAAAGGATCAATCGAAATACCAATTTGTAACCGAAAAATGAAATAGTTAATTTTCAATTGAGTTGCTTCATCAAATTAATTTTTTTTCACGTGTTAACATTTTTTCCAGAATTCGAAAACTGTTCAATGGATTCGTAACTCAGTGTTATGGTTGTTATAAACAACTGAAAAAAGAAATAACTAATCTTGAAATATTAAAAAAGTGATCCCAAAAATAAAATTATTTATTCACTTTAAGTAGGATTTCAAAAATTTCAGGAGCTATGAAGGATCGTAAAAAAATTTCAAGTAATTCAAAAAGTTTTGAGTTATTTCAAAACATTTCAAAGAATTTCAAAAGAATAAAAAAATTGCAAGGAATTTCAAAGAAATTTGTAACACTTATTTAAAAAATATTACGGGATTTTGAAAGATTTTCAAGATTTTTAACTATTTTAACAAATTTCAAAGGATTTCAACATTTTTTCTAAAAACCCCTATTACTGCAAGCAGATATTTATTTATTACTGAAAAAAGATTGAAATCCCAAAAAAACTACGTGTGAAAAGCTCCGCAAAGTACGTGCATGAATTATAATATTTTATTTATTTATGTTAAAGGTAATGTAATTTGTGAAATAAAAATATATAGCTAAGTACTAATAGTAAAAAATATATACATAAAATTGTTTTTTTTTCAAATAAAAGGAATCAGTTCAATGAATTAGTTTCATTAATCAATTTTTTAGAAGAACAATAAATTGGTATATTAGAGGGAAAAAATATGAAAAACCATTTGAATGGTCTGTAATATAATAATTTATCATTATTGTTATTTTCTCAAACTTATATTCACCATTTAAAAATAATGATAGGCCCGACAAGTTTTCTCACAGTTTTTCCAATAAAATATCAATTTAGTTTGCTTATCAAACCAAAAACTTATTTATTAAACTAATTTATTGAACTGATTTCTTCAATTGAAAAAAATTTATGTTTATAAATGTTTTACCAATCGAACTTCGCTGTATTCTTTTTCCTTTCACAACTTTCATTACCTTTATCATAAATAAATAAAATATTAAAATGTAGGCATGCACTTTACGGAGTCTTTCTCACACTAGGTGTTTTTTTGTGATACAGGTTTCTTGAAGTTGGCAGAAATTTAGAAAAAAACTTTCAGTTGCCTATTATTTTTTTTTCTTTCCTTGTGCCGTCTTAAAAAACATTACATTTTTTTTATTTTCAATGTTATTTTTCACGAATAAAACAAAAAATACGCGTCCTATCAAAAAGTGATTGGTAACAAATTTGTAGATGTTTTTTGGGTGCAAGATTTTCGTATTTGATCTTTTTTTGCATCTTGCATAGTTTAACCGCAAAATGGAATTTTTCATTTTTCATTATGTTTTGTGCAATCAAAATTTAAATTTTCGATTTTTCAAAATAATTCAAAAAGTCGTTATGCTAATCTTGTAGAACTCTCAAAAAGAAAAGTTTTTCTCCTCGTGACTTTTTTTCATATCGTGCGTTGTTCAGCTTAAAATATTAATTTTCGTTTGCTCTTTGGGATTTTGAAGATGCTATAACTCTGATAATTTTTATTTTATCAAAAAATTTCATGAGGATAAATTGTTTGTATTTTGGATTAATACGGATAACCGCGAATAGAATTTGTAAATTTGGAAAAAAAGTGGTCCTAAAAATTTGCAAAATGTGCTCACTTTTTGAATTTTGATCCAAAATAGCTGGTGAACGAATTAGTTCTTTCTTTTTAGTTTATCAAAAAGTGTACCAAAGCACAATCCACCCTAATTAATCTTTCGAAAGTTATCGTGCCTACACGATACTACAGACAAACAGACAGACGGACAGACAGATAGACACCTGTGTAAAACCCGTTTTTTCTGACTCAGGGGGCCTCAAAACGTCGAAATTTGATTAAATCCGCGAAAGTCATTTTTCACATAAAACCAATGCCTTCTCATTGAGATGAGAATGTAAAAAAGCGCCCATTCTATACAAATTTTGTTGTTTTTTATATTGATGTAGTTTTAGTCGTTTTTCGAAAAATGTAATTTTTTCACTTTTAATGTTATTTTTGACGATTAAAACAGAAACTACGCGCCCTATCAAAAAATTATTGATGAAAAATGTGTAGCTCTTTTTTTGCGAAAGCAACTTTTTTCTATGAATTCTTATCATAGCTTATGTCGTTTGTCCAAAAATAATTATTTTATTTTTTACAATTGAAACAAACACTACGCGTTCCGTTACCGAATGGTAAAGTACGCGTTTTTGTACTGTGCTATCTTTTTTGGTTTTGGCGACGGGCGTGGAAGTGTGATTGAGGTGAAAGGTCGTCAGGGAGGTGAGTGTAGTGAAGGGTGTGTGTGGTAGTGTGAGAGAGTTGTTTTGTAAGGTTGAGAGGGTTAAGAGGGAAGTTGAAAGTTCTAATTTGGAGGTTAGTTGCCGAGGACGGAAAAGTGAGAGGGAAGATAGGGGACAGCAGATCGGTAAGGTAGGCCAGTATGTTTGTAATGAGGAGAGAGTATTACAGAGAGTGGAAGCTGAGCGTATACGCGACAGTAGCGCCTCTCTGTCTGGTTTGCAACACTATTATGATGAATTTGGCCTGGGACTCAGATTTGTATACACATTTAGTGTAAGGTTAACGGGTTAACGGTTTGTTTGGAAAGTTCAGATCAAAACAATAACAGTGTGTGCTTTATATGAATTTTTAAACGAAAATGGTATTGTATTGTTGTGTTGGGTGCTGAAAACAAAACTCAAGAGACGATAAGGAATACTCGTTTTTTAGACTTACAAATGACCCAGAAAAGTAAGTATAATATTAATCGTACATATATATTTGGATGCCAAGCAATAGTAACTGTAATTAATTATTAGATATGATTAGACAATTGAGGATTTTGTTCGCATGAATCGTCGGAAAAAACGTTTAGGTTAGTACTGTACATTTTGTAGCCCTTTAATTTAATTCTGAAATGAAGGGTGGCAGTACAGAAGTCAGTAACCTACAAATATGAATTTTTCAAAAGGTACCGCTACCAATTTCGATAGAGAATGCAATTTTCCTGTGTTCGTTTTTGCACAATTATGGAAATTATTATTTTTGAGTCGCGCAAGATGGACCCGATTCGCTTTATGAGTCAATGGAGAGTTGGCCATGATTTCTCGGATCTGTTTCGATCATTTTGAAACGAAGTACATTTTGAAAACGTATCCTAGAGCGCTACTGAAAAAAATGCGCTTCCAATACTTCCAGAAAATAAAGTAAATGCCGAAGAGCCTGCGGGTGGTGAGTAATTTTATTAACATGTATTCAAAAAATTAATATTAAGTATCTTTTTTTTTCACCAAAAATGAGGAGAATTTTCAGAAGACATTGGTTTTGACGTACAAAAGTCAGATTCTGAACCAAAAAATAAATCAAATTTTAATGTAAAAAATTAATTTTCAATAAAAGAGATGAATATTGAACTACAATTTTGAGCCATTAAACAAGATTAGTTAATTATTTAAATTAAAAAATTAATATTCAACCAGAGAAGTAATTCATTGCAAGTAAGAATATTGCATTTTTGCAGGATAGATGCATTTTCAAGTGAAAAACATCA
>JAABKJ010002310.1:0-28358 GCA_011634705.1 Andricus grossulariae
TGTGCCAAAGCACAATCGAATCTGATCAATCTTTCGAAAGTTATCGTGCCTACACGATACTACAGACTACAGACAGAAAGACGGACAGACAGACAGACACCTTCTTAAAAAGAGTTTTTTCTGACTCAGGGGGTCTCGAAACGTCGACATTTGGTTGAATCCGCGAAAGTCATTTTTCACATAAAACCAATACCTTTTCATTGAGATGAGAATGTAAAAAAACTGGAAATGGGGTGAAATACAATTGAGAAGTACATTTTGCCGAGTTGGGGTATGGGCGACTATAAACGGTTGGACTAAAAGAAAAAACTGGGGATGGGGACACAGATAATTGAGAGGTAGATTTTGCCGATTTGGGGTATGACTGCAAATGGCAACAAATATAATTCAGAAGTAGATTTTGCCGTGTTAGGGTATGAGCAACTATAAACGGTTGGATTAAAAAAAAACTGTAAATTGCGTCAAATATAATTGAGAAGCAGATTTTTCCGAGTTGAAGTATGCACCACTATAAACGGTTGTATTTTCAAAAAACTGGAAATGGCGTCAAATATAATTAAGAGGTTAATTTTGCCGAGTTGGGGTATGGACAAATATAAAGGGTTGGATTAAAAAAACTACAAATGGTGGTAAATATAATTGAGAAGGAGATTTTAACGAGTTGGGGTATTGACGGTATAAGCGGTTGGATAAAAAAACTGGACATTGCGTCAAATGTAATTGAGAAGTAGATTTTGCCGAATTGGTGTATGGCAAACTATAAACGAGGTTTTTTTCAGTAATGGAAGTGGGGTCAAATATAATTGCGAGGTAGATTTTTCCGATTTTGGGTATGGAAAATTATAAAGGGTTGGATTAAAAAAGAAACCTGGAAATGGGGCTAAATATAATTAAAAGACATATTTTGCCGAGTTGGAGCATGGCTAACTATAAAGGGCTGGATTAAAAAAAACTGGAAATGGGGTCAAGTATGATATTGAGAAGTAGATTTTGACGAGTTTGGGTATTGACAACTATAAATGGTTGGATTAAGAAAAAAACACGGAAATGGGGTCAAATATAATTGAGAGGTTAATTTCGCCGAGTTGGGGTATGGCCAACTATAAACGGTTGGATTTTAAAACAAAACTGGAAATGGGGTCAAAAATAATTGAGAAGTACAGTTTGCCGAGTTGGGGTGCGGACCACTATGACGGGTTGGGTTCAAAAAAACTGGAAATTACGTCAAATATATCAGAGAAGCCGATTTAAGGTATGACCAACCATAAAACGACTTGTTTTTAATAATGGAAAGGGGGTAAAATAGAATTGAGAGATAGTTTTTGCCGAGTTAGGCTATGAACTACTATAAACGGTTGGATTAAAAAAACTGGAAATGGGGTCAAATATAATTGAGAAGTAGGGTTGATTAAAAAAAATGGAAATGGAGTCAAATATAATCGAGAGGTAGATTTTGCCAACTTTGGGTATGGACAGCTGCAAACGGTTGGATCTTTTAAAAAACTGGAATGGGGTCAAATATAATTGAGAAGTAGATTTTGCCGAGCTTTGGGTATGGCCAAAAATGAAGAGAAGTATTTTTCCAATTTTGACAATGGCGTTTGCAAATATTCCCATGGCCATATTCGCAATCACCTTATCAAAAAAAACATGCATTGTAAAAAAAATTATGCAGATACGTTAGTTCTATCCAATGTTTTGGTGGAATATAGAAAAAAATACTTTAAAAATTTATAACCATATAAGTATCTTTTGCTGCGCGTGTTTAACTAATTATTCGTTCAATTGTTATGAGTTCAACGCTGTTTTTAATAAATGACTTGTTTTAGTAAGAATTATAACAAAAATTCTATACTCTGAAAATTTAATTATTTATTAGTGAATTTTAATTCGAACTATTGCGTCAATGGATTAATTAGTGTAAATGTAATGTCTAAACTTTATTATGAAAATATATCTTTTAACTTTTTTCCTCATTCTCAAAACCAATTAACTATTTATGGGTTAGTCGGACGTACAGATTTATTTCTTAATGACTTTTAATTGATTCTAAAGAATGTCATGCAAATAAGTTAAGATTTGACCAAGATATCCAATACAAGTCCAAAAAATCAGTTTCTTATATAAGATTTTCGTGTATTTGTACTTGGCAGAGATTGACAAGCATGAATCTCTTATGTGCCTATGGCACTCCCACTATCATTACGTACAATAAAAAAAAGTTCATGACAATATCTCAATCCTATCAAAAGTTATGGTGGAACTTCAGGTAAAAAATTTACAAACATATAAGTCTTTTTTTTGCTGCGCGTATTCGACTAAAAAAAGTTATTTCTCCTTTTCATAATGTGTTACAGGAGGAGGGAATAATTTCTTCGTTTAAGGATGGAACCCTAAAATATTGGCGAGATTAGCATAACGTTTTTGCTGAAGAATTATTTATGGCGATGCATATTTGAATTCAGGAAATAATCAGATAAAAGTGATTGCTTTGGGTGGAAAGGTTTTGGAGATTTATTGGGGACACATTAGAATTTATGTGCTGATTTCAATGAAATTGTTTCGGGTTTCGATAAATGAGGCAAACTTGAGTCTAGTTTAGGTATTTTAAGAAATTACGTCAGTTGAGTAAACTTGCGTCGACGCTGATCGATTTATTGAATATCAATAAATTAATACTACGTAGAGTCATCAGTTCCTGTGTAATTGGTTAGATTTTTTGCTTCTTTAAATTTTTGTTCCTATTTGTAAAAAGTCATATATCACAAGCTCAGTTCTTAAATACATATAATTAAGCGAGTTTATATCAGATATTATGCACGGTCTCAGGTGCCTATTTATCACAAACGAAACAAAAAATTGTAATCAAAGTACATCTCTTTTAGCTCAATTTATCTGTTTAGTGTATACCTGTTTATTAGAACGGAGTGAATATGCTGAAATCAATCGAATCTTTACAGCTAAGGAAAGAAAATTAGTCGGTTGACATCTGAGAAAAGTAAAAACAGAATGTTTGAAATTGGTTAAGGTAATCGTACCACAAATCAGATGTCTGGAAAAAATAGTTTTTCCATGATTTTAAGAATCAAAATAATATTACTGAGGATGTAATTCCAAATAATAAATATTATTTGTAATGAACTAATTTTAAAACTTACAAATACAAATTATTTTAACAATTTTTCTTGTAATTTCATTTTTTCTAACTATTTCATCTTAACAACTTTTTGAAAAATGGTTTAACTTTAATAATTGATGTCATATTTTTTCGGGGAAAATATTCTTTACAACTCTGTTTCAAATTTTGAAAGTATATATTTCTATGGCTGCAATCGTTCAAACAATATTTTTTAAAGAAATCATTTTTTAAACTAATAATTACATTTGGAGATGATTTACTTATTTTTAAAATTGGCAACAGTAATGTTGTAGTGAATTTTCCCCAGATGAAATAAGCAATGATTTATTAAAACTAAACCATTATTTAAAAATTACTCAGAAGCGACTGTAAGGCACATTACAATTGCAAAAACTATTGTTAAAATAATTCATTTTTGTTAGTTTTAAACTTTTTTCATAACAAATGTTTTTTCTCTCAAAAGACATGACTGACCATATCATTTCACTTCTTAAATGACAGAAAACTTTTTTCTCAGAAACCCAGTAGAATTTTTTGAAAATGTACAAAAAAAATGTTTTTTGGATTGAGTTAAATGCACACTTTTTTGTAAAAAGTTGAATAGGTCAAACATAAAATTTCTTCAGCTCAAGCCAAAAAAATATTTTATTACTTTGCTTTCTCGAAAAAAAAAAATTCGTGGTGTTTGGAACGTTTCAAAACCGCAAAAAAATCCCAAAATCACGAAATTCTAAATGAAGAAAAAAATGTTTGTGAAAAAGCAAAATGATGCGATATTTATTTAGTTTAAGCTGAAGAAATTTCAGGTTCGACATATTTAAATTGTTCTAATATATATGCATGTGATTTATTAAAAAAAAATACATTTTTATTGCACATTTAATCAAAAATTATGAATTAAGCAAAACAATTTTTTTTACATTTCTATTTTTTTATTTTTCACTAGTTAAAACTATGCATATAAAAAATTCGTCATAATTTTTGAACAGCAATAAGGTGTTTTTTTAAATTTTAAAACCAAAAAAGAGAACAGAGTTCGTAAGTTACTATAGCAGGCATTGGAGATTTTAAGTGAGATTCGTTTCTTAGACTAATAATATAATTGTTTAATTTTTTTTTTAATTGCTGTTAATTAATCTAGAAGTAAAGCTAAAGTTTGTTAAAGTTTTCTGAATTTTGAAATTAATAATTACGAAAATTAAGGAGGGTATTCTTAAAAGAGCCATGTTTTCAATTTTATAACTTGAGCACTAAAAATTGTCAATTAAATTAAAAATTAACCATCTTTTGTTACTTTTTTTCACGAGAGTATCTGCGTTTCATTTTCTACATTTTTGACAGTACTATCCATATTTTTTTCTTCCTTACATGTATATGTAATTGAAATCAATATTATTTTTTCATTTAAAACGAGCGATAGATAATTGGCAAAAAATTTTTTTGAACAAATTTTTATCAAAAGTAATTGTTAATATGAGTTTTTGCAGAAAGTAAGACGCTAAATAAATTTGCTTAATAGAATAATTCCATTCAGTCTTTTAAGTTAGAACTGAAATATTTTTTTAATTTTGGAATTTTAAATTCTAAATTTAATTCGTGAAAAGTGATTATCGCTTTTCCTAACAATGGCGTGTTTAGGAAAAAGTTATGAATTAATTGAAAAAGGTATTTATTTTGTAATAACTTCTATTTGATGAACAATTTTGTTTAATAAATTATCTTATTTTGAAAAGTTCTTCACAATAATTTTACAATATGAGCGTTTTCTAGAGATCATATTGATCAGGAATATTTTAACTAACCATCAGTTAAGTTCATTTAAAACAAAAATACGTTTGTAAATAAAATGACAATCCCCCAGTGAAATAATGTGTTATTTTCCAAATATTTTAACTTGATTAGAAAATATTTCAAACTCTCTTATTCTAATGTTTTTCATTAATAATAAACTTATCAATCATTATTCTTTTTTTATATCCAGTTAATTAGGAATCCGGGTATTTTTGATAAAAAATTAGTACAAAAAAAATGAAGCAGCAGTAAATATTAGTATTAAATAGTAATGATATTAAATATCGATTACCAACTTTCACAAAGCTGTCAGTTTATTAATCGTTTCTTTTCCTCGTTCTTTTCTACATTAATCAATTCTTGACATAAACACACATATTTTTATTAGTTTTCCTAATACCATTATATTCAACCCACTTCTACTGCTTCTGAGTTCAAAACTAATGAAATATAGGTGCTCTCTAGATATCAGTATCAGATAACAGTATAAGAAATGTCTGCTTCTCGAAAATTGACTCATCCTATATGAAAAAAAATTAATGACAATCCCGTTGTCCCTCGATTGAAAAATCATGAACCCCTCAACAATAAATCACCTAACTTTCCAACTCGAGAACACTCTTGATATATCATCGACAACCTTTCCTCAGGGAAATTTGAATCGAGCCTTTTTATTATTGCTCTCGCCTCCTTATTTCCAACACCTTCGACGATCGGAATTCATCACGGTATACCGAATGCGTTGGAGTGGGTGGACTCGCAAAGGAATCAAAAAGGCATGTAAATGCAAAACGGAATGAATCTGGTGAAGAAAGCGAGGGATCACAGTCCGTCCCCTTTTTCCCCTTCTCCTCTTTCCTCCCCTTAAATTTGTGAAATCCACTAGATATCTAAAATCAAGAATTTTGACCCAATTTTCCTCCCTTTGTACGAGGTTTAGATTCATTTTTCAACAATCATAAACAGATACAAACTTAAAATATTTTCTAAACGATTTGTTTGCTAGTTGTATATATTTGAAGGACAACGAAGAAATCGCTAACGATTCAATCGAGAAACTAAACCCGATGAACCCTAGATGAAAATCAAAAAAATCTTTATGGAGGTAACACAGAGACTTCACGTGACAAAATATTCTAATAGCAGAAATAAGGAGATTTTTTATGAAAAGAGGGAAATAAATTCTTTAAAATAAAATTGTTGTTTATATGCTATGATAAATTCAAGTTTAAACTCTTCAATTTGAATTCTTGATCAAAAAAATTAATTTTATACCAAAATAGTTGAATTTTCAGGCAAAAACGAATAATTTTCAACAAAATAATTATATTTTCAACCAGAGATTAATTTTCGACTAAAATGATTATTCTTCAACCAAAAAAATGATTTTTAAGCCTTAGAGGCTAATTTGATACAAAAACGTGGATTTTTAACAAAACAATAAAATTTTCAAGTTTTCAACCATTAAAGATGAATTTTTCAAGAAAATAATTCATTTTGCAAACAAAAAAGATTATCCATTTAAGGAAGAAAAACAGTAGAATCCAAATTGTTGAATTTTTAAGCCAAAAAGTTGAATTTTCAACAAAATAGTTGATTTTTTTACCAAAAATAGATATTTCAGTAAACAAATAAAAAATCAAACAGATTATTGAATTGTCTGCAAAACTGTTGAATTTCAACCAAAAAGGCTGATTTTTAAGTAATAAATAGTCTAATTCATCTAAAAAAGGCGAAATTTCAAGAAAATAGTTGATTTTACAGCCAAGAAAGGTTTTTCACTCTAGACAGAAAAAAATTTGAACCAAAATAATGAATATTCCAGCCAAAAACAAATTTTTTCACAAAACAGTTGATTTTTCAACCAAAAAATATAATATTTCAACAAAAAAGTTCATCTTCAAGCAAAAGATTGTATTTAATATCCAAATAGTAGAATTTTCAAGCTAAAGGACGATTTTTCAACCGAATGGTTACATAGTTCCATTTTCTATCAAAGATATAAATTTTTGAATGAATTGTTGTATCTTGAACCAAAAAAATGAATTCTCAAGCCAAAAAGACGATTTTTCTTCAAAATAGGTGAGTTTCAAACAAAAGGAATGAATTTTGGACAAAATTGTTGATTTTTCTACAAAACAATAAAATTCGCAACTAATTAATAACATTTTCAACCATGAAAGATGAATTTAAAAAAAAATTTAATTGTTGATATTTCAACCGAAAAATTGATTATAACAGTTGAATTTGAACAAAAACAGTTTATTTTTAAATCAGCAGTAGTTGAATTCATAAAAAAACTAAATTTCAAGAAAATAGTTGATTTTTTAGCCACAAAAGGTTTTTAAGTCAAGAAAGAAGAAAAATTTCAACCAAGTTATTAAATTTTTAAGCCAAAAAGAAAAATGTTCTAGAAAGCAGTTGATTTTCAAACCCTAAAATATAAATTTTTAGCAAAAAAGTTCATTTTTAAACTAAATAGCTGGATTTTTAATCGAAATAGTTAAATTTTTAACCCCCCCAAAAATGAATTTTTAACAAAATAGTTACATTTTTAACCTAAGAGATGAATTTTCATATAAAATTATGAATCTTCAAGTAACAGAAAAAAATTTTCAAGCCAAAAAGTCAAATTTCCAACAAAATAGTTGATTTTTTAAGCAAAAGCGATTTTTCTGCGAACAAAAAAAAAGTTTCAAGCAAATTGTTGAATTTTCTACAAAGCAGGTTATTTTTCACACTCAAATATAAATTCTCAAAAAAAAAAGTTTATTTTCAACCAAATAGCTGAATTTGCTATCAAAATAGTTGAATTTTCAACCAAAAAAAAACAGAAGTTTTAAGCCAAAAAACGAATTTTCAACCAAATAATTCAATTTTCAACTAATTCATAAAATTTTGTGCCCTGAAAGATGAATTCTCAATGAAAAATGTAATGATTGATATTTTCACCAAAAAAGGCGTCAATTTTAAACAATAAATAGTTGAATTCGTCAAAAAAGGCGAATTTTTAATAAAAAATTTGAATTTTGAACCATAAAATATAAATTTTCAACAAAAAAGTAAATTTTCAGTCAAATAGTTGAATTTTCAACCAAATATTATAATTATACTGAAGTTTTCAGGAGATTTTTCAAATCTAGTTTAAAAAAAAAGCTCAAGAGATATCCACATTATATAGAAAATTTTTAATAATAAATGAAATTTCCTTTTCATCCTCCTTTTTACTCAAAAATGCACTACTGAACTACTATGATGCCTGCAATTTGAATCGTGCCTTTTTATTATTGCTCTCGCCTCCTTATTTCCAACACCTTCGACGATCGGAATTCATCATGATATACCGAATGCGTTGGAGTGGGTGGACTCGCAAAGGAATCAAAAAGGCATGTAGATGCAAAACGGGATGAATCAGGTGAAGAATGCGCAATGTACGTATGTAGATTGTAGAAAGTGGTAGAAAGTGGTAGAAAGATCCTTTTGAACCCCCTTGCTCGTCCTACCGGTCCTTACATTGACCGCATCACCCTCGTCTTGTGTTTGATCTTGGCACGCAATATATTTTGACGCTGAGTCGAACAATTTGTATGCCACGCTGCTTTTCAATTTACATTTAAATTGGTTGCTTATGGCGTTCTGTCGCTCGACGGGAGTCGAACCCAGCCCCGCGATAAGGAACAGTCAAATACTAAAACAGCCAACTGGCAGAACTCTTACGAGGTTTAACGAACCGTATATTTCTGCAAGCGTCAAGTGAGGACCGATTCCTTGACCGGGTCTTCGACAGAAAAGGACCTCAGCATGGGCGGCGACACCATACAATGTACTGCAGCTGTCAAAAGTTCACGATACCCCCTCTTGAAAATCGAAATTTGCTTATTTCAACGTGATAACAAATTATAATTCGATGAAGCAATCACATATCCGAATTTACTTGAAAAGAACTACATTTCATGAAAATATAAAGTTATCTAGCCTTTTTATATAAAAATTATAACAACTTTTTAATTTAAAAAGATTAGACACTTTTGCACCTTTAGTTGGATACAGCTAACAAAATAAAAAATAATTAGTTTTTAAAGATGATTTTCTTATGTTTGAAAATGGGATGTCCACGGACAGAGCAGAGCAAAAATCTGTCACGCGTCAATCCCCTCTTTGACCGCCTTATGCAGAGAGCGAACGAGCGTGCGAGGAAAAGGTACGGTGAAGCGCTCGGAGAAGGGGAAGAGAAGCGAGGCAGGGCCGCGGACATCTTTTGTCTAAAAGATGCCTAAAAGTAGAAAAAAATTGTGATTCGACCTAAAGAAAATTAATTGTTCAAACCAGAATAAAAAAAATATTGTCTTTTTAGCTACATAAAATGGTCACTTATCGTATAGTAATTGAATTAAAATCGATGTTCTGTTGTTCTGCATTATTTAAAACATAAGGGGTCGTGCACAAATTACGTAACAGTTGGGGGGGGGGGGTCTAGCTTAGTGTTTCACAGTGGTGAAAAAATACAGGGAAAAGTCGGAAAAAGTGTCATATATGGGGGGGGGGGTCGAAATTGTCGGAAAATTTGCTTTACGTAATTGATGTACGACCCCTATGCAGCGACTACAGAGCTGTCACTTTATTTTAAATATACCGCCTTTTCGTGTTCGAGTATGCGCTATTGATTCCGCGCATGTGCTAAGAAAGCGCGGTAGCGAAATAACCTGAAATAAGTGGAAGACTGGAACTAACCTGAAGTACACACCCGTAGTAATGAGTGAAATAGAAAATTGGTGGCCTTTTTAATACTCAGAAAACAAAGAAAAAACTGGGGTCTCTTACTGAAAAGAAACCCAAAATAATAAATTGTTCTAAAAGAACCCAAAGTATGAGTTCCAACAGAGACTTTTTGTGCAGAACTCATTTCCTGCCTCGACTCACTTCGAAGATTTTGTGAGTTAATGACTAAAGTTATAGAGATTAGCGATTCTTCAAAGGAAGAAAATGTACGCGAAATGTGACAGTTTTTAAGGTTATGTTGAAAATCCAACCTTTTCAACTGCCCATGCACAGAAAAGCGCGGGCCTATTTAAAATAATATAATATAAACTGGCTACTTTTATTAAATTAAAAACTTTTTTTAATGTCCAGCTGTATGATTATTCATCGTATTTATTTATTTCAAATACACTGGAACCTGAAATTATGGCCACCGAGTTTATGTCCTTCCGAGAATTGTTGCCGGGGTGTTTTCGGGCAGAGAGTGGAGCCCCTCGGAGTCGAGAGGGGGCTGTTGAATCATGCATAGCCACCAGCAGCGTAGCGACAAAGGGACAGTGCGCGGGTACTCTCGCGCGTATATTGCGTAATATTAGCAAATGGTTCACACACCAATGACTGTTAACGTTTGGACTGACTGAATATATGGCGAAGGCCAAGCAGGCCATGCCCGAAACCGGTCATAATTTCAGGTTCCAGAAGCACAACACTATCAAAACCCCAGTTTTTTCTTTGAGGCAAAGACGAAATTTCAAAAACTTTGGTGTATCAAAATTTTGTGTTTAACTATTAAATATTTTGTTGAGAATTATCTTTTTTCCTTGAAAATTAATTTTTTCAATTCAAAATTTAAGTATTTCATTTTTTATTGAAAATTTATCTTTTTTAATTGAGAATTCATGTATTTTGTTGAACATTCGTCTTTTTTTGTTGTTAAGAAATTAATCTTCTTGGTTGAAAATTCATCTCTTTGGTTGAAAATTTAAATATTTTTTTTTAATTTGTCTTTGGTGGTTGATTTTAACTGTTTTTCATTTAAAATTAATATGTTTTTCAGGTGAAATATCAACTATTACATTTCACATTGAGAATTCATATTTTTTAGTCAAAGCTAACTACTTTGTCAAAAATCCATTTCTTTTATTGAAGATTCATCATTTTAGTTGAGAATTTATCTCTTTCATAGAAAATTTAACTATTTTGTTGAAATCTTTTTTTTTTTTTTGTTAATCATTATTTTTTTTTCACTTAAAATTGAATTCCATTTTTTGAAAATTTATCTTTTTAGTTGAAAATTAAACTATGCAGTTAAGAATTTATGTTTTTCAGTTGAAAATTCAATTAGTCGGTTGAAAGTTAAATTTCTTTGCTAAAAATTAATTTTTTGGTAAAAAATTAAACTATGTTGTTTAAAATTAGGTTTTTGTGTTGAAAATAAAAAATTTTAAATAAAAATTCACCTATACCATTTTTGGTATAAAAATTATATTTCTTAGTTGAAGCATCAACAATTTGGTTAAAAATTTATATTTTTTTGGTTGAAAATTCATTAATTTTGTTGAAGATTCCTTTTTTTTGGTAAAAAGTTCATATTTTTGGTTAAAAATTAATATTTTTCAATAAAAACTCAACTGCTTGGTTTGAAAGTTTATCTTTTCTGGGTTAAAATTCATCTCTTTGGTTGAAAATCTAACTATTTTGTTGAAAATTAGTTGTCTTTTTTCGACTGAACATTAGATTTCAACTGAAAATTTATTTCTTACATTTTTGATTGAAAATGTATCTCTTTTGGTTGAAAATTGAACTGTTTGGGGAAATGTGGCACGTGGTGTAATGTGGCACTTGGGGTAATGTGGCGCCCGGGGTAATGTGGCGCCTGGGATTGATGTGACCCCCAGGGTAATGTTGGCCCCAGGCCCGCAATTCCTGAAAAGGGGAAATATTTTTATAAAATTCATCTCTTTCATGTAAAATTTAACTATTTTGATGAAAAATTTTTGTTGGCTAATTATTAATTTTTTCCCCTCTGAAAATTTAGCTATTCCGATTTTGGAAAATTGATCTTTTTTAGTTGGAAATTAAACTATTTAGTTAAAAATGTATCTTTTTGAGTTGATGAATCAACTACTTGGTTGAGAGTTCAATTTCTTTCAAAAAATTAATTTTTTTGGTCGAAAATTGAACTCTTTTGTTTAAAATTAGTTTTTTTTTCATGTTGAAAATCAATGTTTTTATCTACAAACTTAACTATTCCATTTTTGGATAAAAAATTATATTTTTTAGCTGAAGCTTCAACTATTTGTTTGAAAATTTATCTTTTTTAGTTAAAAATTCATGTATTTTGTTGAAGATTTGTCTTTTTTGTTTGGTAGAAAATAATTCCTCTTGGTTAAAGATTTGTCTTTTTTGGTAGAAAATTAATCTTTTCGGTTGAAAATTCATCTTTTCGTTAAAAATTCATCTGTTTGTTTGAAAGTTGAACTCCTCTGTTAAAAATCCATTTTTTGGTTGAAGACTATTTTGTTGAAATTTTGTTTATTGTTATTAAAAATCAATTTGCAACTCAAAATTTATATATTACATTTTTGGTTGAAAGTATGTCTTTTTGGGTGAAAAATCAACTGCTTGGTTTAAAAGTTCATCCTTTTTAGATGGAAATTCATCTCTTTGCTTGAAAATTTAGCTGTTCTGTTGAAAATTCGTTGTTTTGTTGAAAATTAATCTTTAACTGCAAATTAAAATCTCACATTTTTATTTGAAAATGTATCTTTTTTGGTAGAAAATTCAACCGTTTGGGGAAATGTGGCACATGGTGTAATGTGGCACCTAGGGTAATGTTGGCCCCCAAGCCCTTGATTCCTGACATGGCCGCGAGATCTTTTTATAATATACAGAGATGTATATTTCTAAAATACAAAAGTAACTAAGAAAAAGTTACATTTTGAATCCTTAACGATAACGATAACTAGTTAGAAATGCATAGTCCACAAAATTGCAAGTCGCCGCCCATGGTCCTTAGACACGTCGACAAAAGGGGTGAAGCCCCTCCGATAAATTTTTTACACCTAAGCATGCATCCGTGCTGGACTGTTTTGTTATAGATGACATGAAAGCTGTTGGCTGAGTTATAGTTCAAGTTTAAAGGACATGCTAGCGAGGAGTGAGCGCTTGGCCATTCGCGAGATCATCTGAGAATGAAGGGAACTTTACTGCAAATGTCTAGAACCTGTTTCGCCCTCAAAGAAGATTAAAAGGTTTTTCAAAAAATTTGAAGAACTAGCTGCATTTCAAAGTATCAAGTTATGGAAATTGCAAGTTTATATCTTCTTTATGCTGATCAGAGTTACATTGAAAATATTACGCTCCTTTACTCTGGTCATAATTTACTCACCTAATTTGTGTAGGGAAATTAAACTGGAGTTCTGTAAGATGTTTTACTACTTTGTAGAATTCTTTAGGGGCCGTTTAAAAACTACGTCACACTGCTAGGGGGGTGGGGGGGCGTAACAGGTTTTGTGAAGTGGGGTGGGTGTTAGCACAGAATGTGACATCACACATGGAAAATATAAATTTGTATGATAAATTTTTTGAAATGCTTGAAAAAATGTGAATTAGTGAGTTAATTTTGCCCGTGGTACGTGTACGGTAATTTCGGTACGACCAGCCGGAAATTTTCTGTGTGAATAATGGGACCTGGAAAAAGACTATTTGTACCTATTCTGAGATAAGAAAAAATTTTAAGTAGCGAAATTGTTTAAAAAGGTCTCGAAATTTTCTTGAGACTATTTTTTGATGTAGGGATTCACAGCTCGAGAGCTAGAGTCCTGATTGATTTTTTCTCACTTATTTATGAGTATTTTAATTCAAAAGCTTAATATATAAAATGAATGGAAATTTACTTGCAAGCGCTCTTCAGGGTTCGGATCATGCGACTTTTTCGGCTTTCTTTTACTTTTTTTTAAAAATGCGACTAATCGACTCTTTTCCGTTTTTCTCAGAAGCACGGTATAATTGTTTTTGATTTAATTCGCGATGAAACTTTTGAATTTTAGACTAGAAAAAATTGTACAGTTTTAATTGAAAGCTTTAAAAATTTAAGAATTTCTAATTAAAACTTTTTACGTAGAAAATGAAAAATTAAAAGCGTTTAACAGTAAACAATTTTTAATTGCGTGAATCCGTCTTCAAATTTTTAATTTGATCAAATTAAAAATCTTAGCAGTTAGACATTTTTAGGTCGAAAACGTTTAAAATCGATTAATTTCAAATTTAATTACAGACTTCGCGCTCTTTCCTCTGAACCTTTTTTTCCTCTTTTTCAACGAATTCCTCCTTTTCCCTCTGTTTTCAAGAAACCTGCTCTTTTTCTCATTTTTTCTCCTAAACTCGAACTAAATTATTAGAAATCAATACGAAAATCCAATCATTTTTGGTTGAATTTTGATCGTTGACAGTTGATAATTCAACTATTAAATTGTTCGTTGATAGTTCATCTTTTTTGGTTTAAAATTTAATTACTGAGTTTAAAGTTAATCTATACTGTTAAAAGTTCATTTTATTACTTGAAGATCCATCTCTTTGGTTTAAAATTAAACTATTTTGTTAACAATTCATTTTTTGGATTGAAAATCAATTTTTTCAACTTCAGATTTAATGATTCCATTTCTGTTTGAAAATTGATACTTTTGAGCTTAAAATTGAACTATTTGGATTAAAATTTCAACTGTTTTGTTGAAATGGTTAAAAATTCATATTTTCGGGTTTAAAATTCAACTGTTTTCTAGAGAATTCGCCTTTTTTTGCTTGAAAACTCAACAACTGGGTTGAAATTTTTGTGCTTTCTTGACTGAAAAATCTGTCCTGGGTGAATATTCAACTCTTTTCTGGAAAATTCATCTTTTTTGGTTATATTCAACTGTTTTTGATTTCAAATTTAAGTTTTTTTCTATAAATATCAACTGTTACATTTTTCGTTATAAACTATGATATTTTGTTGTTCAGAATTATTCTTTTTTATTGAAAATTGAACTACTTGACTGAAAGTTGAACTTCTTTGTTACAATTTTTTTTAATTTTCATCATTTTAGTCAAAAGTTAAACTATTTTGTTTAAAACTTAATTGTTTCGCTTAAAATTGAACTATTTTCATGAAAATTGGATTATTTTGTTGAACCTTCCTCTTTTTGTATTGAAAATTCAACTATTTGGTTTAAGTTTAATCTTTCTTGTTTAAAAATCTGACCACTTAGTTGACAATTCGGTCCTTGTGTTTATAAGTTCAGTTATTTTGTTATAAATGTAACTCGTTTGTTGATAATTTACTTTTTTTTGTGAAAGTTCAACTATTTGATTGAAAATTCATATTTTTGGGATTGAAAATTCACCCTTTTTGGTAGAAAATTCATATTTTTTTATTAAAAATTCAAGTAATTTGTTGAAAATGCAATATATTTCGACTACCTATACATTAATTTTATTTACAAGAATTTAGTCCCCTATTTTCGTCAAAAATCACCATATTTCCCCTATGTTTTGAGCATTTTTCGCAGTGATGGCTGATAAAATAATATGTTTGTATATTTTGTGTTTTATTTTAGTCGTTTATCCAATGAAGTCGAAGAAAAAATGTTGTCTTAACCTTTAAGTATGAACGTGATTGCATTTTTGCACTAATATGGATCTAAGGTCTCACAGACCGCTATATATATTTATATCTAATCAAATAAGTAAATAAGTTTATTCGAAACCACCATGTTATCAGCCTATAACGGCACCTGAAAAATGAGTATTATATAGGCCTTTCCCGAATGGTGTCAGCTGCTGACATATTATTAGTTCCAAACAGCGCCACACTGACAGATTACTAGTTTCACAAATGGTCACTGAATAACGCACAATGTATTCTCTGATTGTACTGTTGGGAAATATAATGACACCGGATGGCACTCTAGCTCGGACCGAACCACATTTAAAATTTCGCGCCATACGAGATTACCAGTCACAGCCCAAACAGATGACTGTCGCATCAGCTTTATGTTTTCACGACCAAAGATATTATAAACGTCACGAGTCACTTTTCAAACGGCCCTACAGTCTCATGAAATGCTTGAAGTCACTCTGGGGGTTTCCAGTTTTGTGTGATGATCCGTGACGAAGTCGCCCCTTAGTGTTTTTTGAATCAGATAATTTAATTTCATTCCTATTTCTTATAATTTTTGCCATATTTTTCAAGACATGAATTACTCAGCTTTTCAGTTTAAATATTTTAGAATTTAGATAGTAATGTATTAAGCTTCCCTCAGATTTGTGGTTTGCAAACTAGGTTCTTGTGGCTCAAAGTCCTGCCAATCTTCAGACCAACTTCGAGTTCCTCTCAAATCCATCGATCCACTACAACTCCGTTATATCAAATTCTCTAGCAGATTACCTATTGAACGTAGTATGTAGTTATGAAATTTGATAAGAGAGATATATAATGGATCCAAAACTTTGGTTGAAGTTAGACCCTTAGTTGCATAATGGGACCACAAAACAGACGCATCGTGACCAATATATATTTGGAAGACGAATTCCATCTTCTCGATCAATTAGTTCATTGGAAAACATTTTAAAAAACTATACAATTTCTTAAATAATATAAATATAAACCTCATTAGCATCCGCTTATTTTTGAAACTTACGTCTTTTTTAAAAGTCGTACACTATACCGTCCGAAATTATTTACACGGCTAGCGCGGGCGGTACTAAAAATAACTGCTGATATGTGTTATTATTTTAATAATTTGTTATTTTTATTTTGAATTCAAATATTTGTGCATTTCATGCCACGTGCGATGAACGATTTGTTTACTAATCGTTACTGTATGACAATATGACTAACCTTTACATTTTTTTCCTGTTTCAGGTGAGTACTTTGATATTGAGATCTCAGCTTGAAATACCTGCATTTGCGTTTCTCATTAAGCTCGTAAGTAAGAATTTTTTATTATTTTATGTTTCCCCATCTCGTAATTTTGATTTACCTCCTTTTAATAACGAACTGTATCTACTAGAAAGTCATGCGCGCGCTTTCGTAAATTTCGGCGTACGAGAGTTAGCATTTTTAAATTTCAGTGACCGTGACAAATTTCGGCAAACAGGGAAAGGACCAGGAATTGTGTACCTCTATGGAAACGGCCACCAATATTGAATCAGGAAAAGTGTCGTTACGTATACGGCCGACACAATATTTTTTTTAGAAGAAATTACGCCATATGTATTTTTCCGATTTGCAAAAAAAAAACCTGCGAAGCGTGTTTGAATTTTGTGTTAAAAAAAAAAACGTTTTGTTCTTTAAACATTAAGAGTCCATTTTCTCAAAAAACCTACACTTATATTTTCTGCCAATTTTTTGTTGAATTTGTACCTTCATAATTGAGGCATCTTGTGTCTACGCAAGTTTTATGAAAATATATATTTTTTTTTTTTCGTGTTTACAAAATTTGAGGAAGAAAATAAAAAAGGTTTTGTTGAAAACTCCAACTCCCCCCCCCCATATTTTTTACAGTTTTTGCTTATACAAGGATGATATCCTATCAGCTTTATGCAGACTAAACCATTTTTGAGGCCGGGAGAATTTTTTTCCTGAAAATAAAATTTTTTAATTTTTCTCGTAAACGATGTAAGATTTCGCGAACATTTATTTTAGCATTTTTCCGTATCTGTTGTTGTTTGTATTAGGAAGATCATTAGGAAGATCGATATTATAAAAAAATTCTTCTGCTCACAGGAGTTATTTATGCCACATAAAACTCACATGATGTCTTTCTTATAAAAGTACAAATTCCACAAAAAATTGTCGAAAAATGAAAGCCTGTGTTTTTTGAAAAAATCGACCTAAGTCTTTTTTGTAAGGTCCCAACAAATAATTTCCAAAAGCGAAAAATTGGGTTTTATGAGTTTTTGACGTTAATAATTATTTTTTCGTGGTTTCTTTTAGTAAAAATTGTTTCTAACACATAAACTATTACGTTCAACTAAAAATTAGATCTTTGACTAAATTTGTGAAACAATTTATTATTTTTCATATTGGTAGACCGAGGCATTAATAAATTTAAAAAGAGTGATTGTGTAAACAATTTATTATTATTTATAACAATATTCTCTTAGAAGAATGCTAGAAAAATGCGGTTTTTTCAGAAATTTTCCACTTTTTGTCCACTTTTCAATTAGAGTAAGGTTATAATTAGTTCAAGTTAGCAAAAATAATTGTTTAAACCATTTATTATTATTACTTTGAATAATATTCGCTTTGAATAATGTTAGAAGGTTGCGATTTTTCCTAAATTTTCAACTTTTTGTCCATTTTTCGCTTATAGAGCGAGGTAATAATCAATGAAATTTAAACAACATAATTGTTTAGAAAAATTATTATTTTAAACTAATTTCTACATTAAAGCTAGATAGTTGTGGTTTTTCGGAAATGTTTAAATTTTGTCTACTTTTTTTTAGTAAGATAATAATTAATGCTTGTTAAAAAACGTAATTATTTAAACAACTTATTATTGTCAGTAATTGTTTCCTCTTAGAGTAATGCTATATAGTTGTGGTTTTTTCCCCTAATTTTCAGCTTTTCTTCGACTGTTGCTTCCTCATAGAGGAAGCTTTGCAATTACCTACATTTTCAAATCTACTTTTTGGACATATTTCAAAATAATTCGACGAGTTTAAAAAAAATGCCAAGTGCTTTGGTATACCTAATGACGTTTTCGCACGCACGCTGATGTTTCAGGTGATTATTTTTAATAATAAAAAAAGTCAATTTTATTTTTAATCTCAATATTCTTAAATAAAAATCCCCAAAATTCTTTTCTAGGCCCCCAAAAAATTAAAAAAGCGCCCCACAATGAGAAAAGTCAAACTGATATTTGACATTTATTTTTGAAGTTTAAATATTTATTTAAAAAAATGCTTATTATCAATAGAAAGGGCTTGAATGAAAAAAAACCTATTGAAACTATACTGGACAATAAGTTTTTATCGCTATTAGAAGAGTTACAAATTGACAAAATCGATGGTATATTCTGAAAAACCACTCAGCGCTCATTTTCAGAAATAAATAATAAATGTCCTATTTTTCAACATCAAAACTCTTAATGGGAAAAACGTAAGCTTTCTTTCAAGATAAAAATAAATAAAAAGAATCCTTTTTTCCAGAAAAGTTAAATTTACATTTGAATTTCATTTAATCAATTCAAGTGATTCCTTAAAAAAATTTAATTTTTTAACATTTAAAGAATTTAGGCAATCATCGACTGTATTTCTTTTTTCATATCTTTGAGTACAAGCTGGGTTTTTTTCAAGATGGTTCTACAATGATTTACTAGTCTATCTTGTTACAAGACAAGCGTTTATACCCGATTTCTAGATGTCCTAATTGCTTGGTTAAATTATGTATTTACTACTTCAGATAATCACGTTCGTTGAACCAAAGAGATATTTCTGTTGGTACGATAATGCGATTCCAAGTAACATAAAAACTTCATCTTTCCATCATTATCAATCAAAAGAAATCGTAACCTCCCTCTGATTATAACAATTTCGCAATACATAAAAAAGTAATCGTGAGCTGAACGGCATCGGTATTCTTTTGAGCCAAAGTGCGACAAATGATTCTGCATTTTTTTCGGGCAAAGTTCTCGACGTGAGGGTTCAATGACTTAGAGAAAAATACACAAACCATACATGTGGTATGCCTTGGATGCTGAATGTTGGATGCTGGAAGCCAAAATCGACCTACTTGAAGATGAGCGGCGGTAGGTGTGTTTCTTTGGATTTAACGAGGCGCGAGGAAGGGTCGAAGGATACCCAATGCAGGAGACAAATAGCATCTAATCACATCTAATCGGAAAGGAGCCGGTTTGATGATTTGGCGTACCGAACGGTACGATGATTATCGGGACGTTTAATTAATAACAACACCCAGCGAGGCTGACGTCTGCTGGCGTCTGGCGACTTGAGTAATGTTCTCCGCCCATCTGATCGTCGTTCTTGTTCGTTTTACATTCCGTCGTACCACCTATGCCGATTCATTAGGCATTATCGAAAGTGTTTCAAGGTCGAAGCAGTTCTTGAAACTTCTTGATTCGAAGATGCTCATATCGCGATCGGCGCCTCCTACATTTACATAATTATCGGCCTGCCGTCAACCATGTACCATGTGCGTATAGAAAGCAATCGCGAGTGGCCCTTGGTGACGACGTCCAAGACTAGATACAGTAGATAACGCGTCCAACTACCAAGCCTTTCGATGCCTTTCGAGTTTCGATCCGCCAAGTCGCTCGATCCAACATTACGTCGATGAAAAGAGAATAAGAGATCGTGACCAATGACCATGTCGATAAGGTTCAATGAAGTCGAGCCAACGAGAGCGTTGACGTTTATGAGGGATATATTTCGAGAATCAGATACAAAATTTACATTTTTATATTACTATTAGTCCAGTAACCTTTCTCTCCTTTGCTACAGTTATTTTCAATTCTACTTTTCACGTGGATCATTATTTTTGTATGAGTAGACACCTGGCTTATCTGATCTCTTTTATGGCTGGTTTTATATTTCCTCAAGTAAACCATTTTAAATGCGGTGTGTTTTAAGTGGTTTACCGTTTTTTTTTCAAATCATTTAATTGTCACCTCTATAAAATCAACTACAAAATAGGTGTAATAAAAAGTTCAGTTTATTTGGCGACAACTTGAATGATTGGCGCATTAAACTGCAGCACTTTCAAGATCTATTTACAGCAGATCTATCTACTTTTGCATAAACAATTAAAATAAACGTATCATTTTGAGCTATCCTTTATAGTTAATAGTAATTTCTTTGAGAATATTGATGTCCGTTGCTGGTGTTAGGGTCATGTAAATTGAAAACAGTTGAATTGTTTGAAATGTTAATTTGATGAAATTTCGTTTGAAACCATTAATTTGTTTTCAATTTACCTGACCCTAATACCAGCTGCGGACATCAACCTTTTCCAATAAATTACTTTTAACTATAAGTGAATTCTCAAAATGATATATTTATTTAAATTGTTTGTGTACTATTAGATAGGGCTTCTGTAAATAGATCTTGAAAGTGCTGCAGTTTTATACGCCAATCATTGAAGATCTCGCCAAACAAACTGAACTTTTTATTACACCTACTTTGCAGCTGATTTTATTGAGTTAACAATTAAATGTTTTGAAAAAAAAATGGTAAACCACTTAAAACCTACAAAGATGAATTCTTAATAGAAAATGTAATAGTTGATATTTCAACTATGAAAGATGAAATTCCGACCACAAGAGATGAATATTAAAATCATGGAGGCGAATGTTCAACAATGAAGATTAACCTTCTACCAAAAAAGACGAATTTTAAACCAAAAGGACGATTTTTCAACCAAATACTTGAATTTTCAAAATAATAGTTAAATTTTCAACTTTCGAAGATGGATTCTCAATGAAAAAATGTAATAGTTGATGTTTCAACCAAAAAAGATGAAATTCCGACCAAGAGAGATGAATTTTAAAACCAAGGAGGCAAATTTTCAATAAATAAGGTTAATTTTCTTGTAAAAAGACGAATTTTCAACCAAATACTTGAATTTTCAAAACAATAGTTGATGCTTCAACCAAAAAAGATACACTTTTTGTTTGAAAATTCGTTTTTGTTTTGGTTGAAATATCACCTATTATATTTTTCGTTGAGAATTCTTCTTTTTGTTGGCAATTCAACTTTTCGGGTTGACTATCCAACTGTTTAGGTAAAAGTTCAACTATTTTGTTAAAAATTAGTTTTTTTTTTGCTTTAAAGTTCAACTATTTGCTTTTAGATCCAAATTTTTGGTTAAAAATTAATTGTTTTCTGTAAAAAAATCAACTATTTGGTTCAAAGTTCATCTTTCTTGTTGAAAAATTCATCTTTTTGTTAAAACTTATCTTTGTAGGTAGAAAATTCAAGTATCTGTGTAAGAATATAACAATATTCTTGAAAATTTAATTTTTGGATTAAAACTTCATCTTTTTTTGTTGAAAATTCGATTGTTTTTGGTTGAAGTTTATTCTTTTTTTTTTGTTCGGAAATTCAGAAATTTGGTTGAAAATTCTTCTGTTTAGGTTGAACTTTCCACTATTTTATAGAAAATTGACCTATTTTGTTAAAAAGTCATCTTTTTTGGTAGAAAATTCAACTGTTTTTGTTGAAAATTCGTCCTTTTGGATTGCAAATTTATCTTTTATGATATAAAAGTCTTTTTTTTTGTTTAAATAAATAAATTTTAAATTTAAATACTTCAATCTGAAATTTTTTAATTCCATTTATAAAAGACTCGACGGTGAAAATATTAAAAGATAAAAATGCTGATCTTTGAATATTAATGATGAGGAAAAAATCAGGGAAAAATCAGGGAAAAATCAGGACATTTGAAAATGAAATTTTCGTCAGATTATAACGCAAAATTATACAGAATTTAAAAGATGTGGCTTATTAAAATGAGTATTTTTATTAATACTTTTTTATTTGATTATAAATATTCTAGGAGATCTGCGAAAAAAATTGTTATAAAGAAGCCTCATAATCTCTTCTGTGTCCAATAACCCCAAAATCAAGTGCTTTTTTTAAAACCTTTTAGAACATATTTGGAAAAACAGTCAAAATGTTTCAGTTTTACACAGAATTTACGCAATGTCTCAAGAAAATTTTATAAATTCATTCCTGGTTGGAGCCAAAGCTTGAGCTTAGAATTACAAAAGTTGCGAAATTTTAAAGAAAGGTATACTCGGAAAATGGATTCAAAATTATAAATCTAAAAATCCTGGATAATTCTCTACATTCGTTTACATATTTCTTCTATACATTATTTTACTTCAAATTTTTAGGAATTGTTTGTTCTTTAAAATAAGCCCCCGAACATTTTAAAATGTTCATTGTTTGTAAAGAATTGACACGAAAAATTCATTTTAGAGCCTCGAGACGCAATAGTTACCAAATACGAGTGGTTTCAAAGAAAAACCTCGGTGCTTTACCCGCCCAAAACAGCATTACATATTTTTTTCAATGCCCCGTTACAGCTTTTTCCTCCTTTTACTGCATTCGCCTTGTTAAACAATTTTCCCATGCATCTATTAGCAAGAGTACGAGCAAATTTTGCTTGTTCTTCTAATTTGGCAATAGTATCAAGGCAGCACGTTTTCGCAAGCTGTAAACAAAAAGAGAATATTTTTACATATTTATTAAAAAATTTCGTGTATAACTCAACCCCATTACTGATCTCCTAAGTATTTTAATTCAACAATATTAATTTATTAATTTTTAAATTTATATTCAGCGAAATGAAATGGACTGATTGTAGATCTTTTTGAGAAAATATCAATAAGTGGGATAAAGTAGATAGCGCAAATATAACAATTAATAGTTTTTAGACATTGTTCAAGTTAAATAACCAATTGTTAAAATTTTGGTTTAAAAAATATACAGCACTCGATTCAAGTACAATCCTTCATGATTATTAAAAAAAAGAAGGAATCCCGATCCGTTGAGATTTGTAGAATCGGCTGATTTTTGTCCTCAAAAAAACCATGCATAAATTACGTAGTTTTTTTTTAAATTTCGAACCACGTTCCCCTCTTTGTGAGGGTCCGTAAATTTTGACACCCTCCTCCTATCTTACGTAATTTTTAGAGCCTAAATTTCTTTCATTAATTTATTTATGGGTCATCCACAAATAACTTAAAACGATTTCGGTTCCTGTGTCTTATGAATTAACAAAGTAGTTCAACTTTTAACGTAGTAGTTGGATTTTCAAAAAGAGAATTTTTCTATAAAACATTTAATTTTTCTACCAAATAGTTAAATTTTCAGTTAATGAATGTTCAGAGATGAATGTTCAACTAATACTACGAATCTTTAACCAATAAAATGAATTTTAAAGAAAGTGGTTCAACTCTCAGACGATGAGTTGAATTTTTAAACCAAAAATATGAAATTTAAGCGAGTGTTGATTTTTCAATTAAAAAAGTGTTTTTAGTCAATAAAGAAAAAAAATCTCACCAAAAATAAATTTTTTATTCAAAAAGAGGAGCTTTCTATAACACAATTAAATTTTCAACCAAGAAGATAATTTTCTACCAAAAAGGATGAACTTTTAACATATAAATTTGTAAGCAAATTGTTGAATTTTCACAAGTTTCATAAATTTTCTAACATATAGTTGAATTTTTTAACTAATAAAGATCAACTTGTAACCTAAAATGGAAGTTAAATTTTAATTAAAAAAATTAATTTAAACTTTTAAAAAAGAATTTACAACAAATCAGTTGAGTTTTCTGCCATAGTGTTGAATGTTACAGTCAAAAAGACGATTTCAAAAGATAAAAAAATAATTCGAATCCAAAGAACAAATTTTTAACAAACTATTTCAATTTTTAACCAAAGAGATGAATTTTCAACTGAGATTATGAATCTTAAAAAAATGAATTTTAAGGAAAGTACTTTAACTTTCAACCAATGAGTGGAATTTTGAACCTAAAAACATGAATTTTTAACAAAAAATGTAATAGTTCATATTACAACCAAAAAAGTTTTCAATTTGAAACAGTTCAATTTATCCCAAAAATATGAATTTTCAACAAAATACTTACATCGTCAACTAAAACCGATTAATTTTCTACCAAAAAATACGATTTTTCAACAAGATAGACCAGATTTAACCAAATAGTAGCTACATGCTCGAACAAGAGTATTTATTTTATTTTCAGAAAAGTCGAATTTTTAACAAAATACATGAATTTTCAATCAAACAGTTAATTTTTGAACACAGGATTAGTTTTCTATCAAAAAAGTATGATTTTTAACAAAATAAATACATTTGCAACCAAATAATAGAATTTCCATTCAAAATGGGATATATTTTCAACAAAAAACGGAATTGTTAAATTTACAGTTAATAAAATTTATTTTAATAAAGAATAAAAGGAATTATTAACAAAACAGTTGAATTTTGTACCCGAAAATGTGAATTTTCAACAGAAAAATTCATTTTCAACCAAAACAGATTAAGTTTTAACCAGATAGTTGCCGTTTAAAAAAGAAATTCTGCAACAGAAATATTTTTTTAAATAAAAAAAAAGAATTTTTAACAAAACAGTTGAATTTCCAACCGAATGGAATGATGTTGAAGTCTGTGATAAATAAATAGGAATTTTGATAATTTATAGTGTCAGACTACGCAAAATTTTAGGTCCTGAAGAAAATATAAAATTTTACGTTTGTAAAAATAATCACTTATTATTATTGACAACACATTTCATTTTCTAATTTAAGTTTATAAAATCCTCCCTATATGTAGGACAGCATCGAAAAATCGACAAAAGTCTACGTAATTTGTGCACGACTTCTTATTAATTAGCGATTTCTACTTAAATTTTTTTCGCATTGCAATATTTTCAGAAGACTTTGGCAGCGACTTTTTTGTAACTTTTCAGGTTTTACATTTAATTAATTAATATAAAACTGGATTCGAAAAGATAACATATTATGTTTGAAATAAATTATAAATCATATTTTTTACTTACGTTATCATTCTTACTCTGAAAGGCTTTATCGTGACACTGTGTGCATTGGATAAGTGCAGGATTAAAATATTTTGTATATATTTCTTCAATGTGTGCATCCCAACAAACGTGTACCTTTTCAGAATTTATTCCTTTTTTCGCTGCAGCAGCAATTGAAGCCTAGTGGGAAAGAAGAACAAAACGGTTAAAGAAATTAGATTTTTTTTAAATTAAACAAATATTCAGGAGTTAAAAATTATTTTTGCCAACTGACATTAAGAGCAGAGTGTAATCTAGCCAAGATACCAGAAAATTCATTAACAGATATGTAACGTAATTTTTCCAGTTCCTGCTGTAACCCATCTGTGAAGACTGTCTGAAAAGATAAAAAATAATGATAAAATTAAACTAAAATATTATTTAAAATGTTACTGTTTAATTTTAATACATTTAATGTAAATATATATTAGCGTGCCCGATAAAATATCAAATTTTCGATTTTTTAAAACGCGAGGGTAAAATTTAATTTTTTAATTAAAAAATAATCCCTTATTTTGTCTAGATTTCTTAAAAAAGATTTAGATGTCGCGAAGAATTTTTTGCCCAGAAATATATGTGATTAACTTTTTGAATTTATTTGCTCTTAATTACAATAAGTACGAATTCTTTCTTTTCGTGAAATTACTTCACTTCTATCGAAGAATAAGCATTAAATTTTACAGAAAAAAAATATATTGATGTATATTATTGGCCTTAGTGTACAAAAATATTTGATGTTACCAGAATGAAAGTTCCAAAATGACCCATAATATTTTTTCTCAAAGGAAGAAGGGGATAAAATTTCATTAAAATTACAAAAACAGTATCCCTGGATATTAATAAATTATTGAAGAAAATCACCAATAATTCCTAAATCCAAAGAAATTTGTTAATATTCAGGGTTACGGTTTTTGTAGTGTTAATTGAATTCCATCCCATTTTTCCGACGATACAAATTATTCAGGGATTATTTTCGCACTTTAATTGTAGTTAAATAATATATTTTTGTATACTAAGGCCAATAATGGACATCAATATTAATATTTTTTCTGTGAAATTTAAGGATCATTCTTCGATAAAATTGTAGTCATTTCTGGTATTAAAATTTTTTTTTGCCATTATGAGTAAAAAATTCTAAAGGTTACTTACATCAATTTCTAGGCCAAAAAATGTGTCGCGTCCTCTACATCTTTTTTAAAGAATGTAGAAAAAATAGATTATTTTTTCCTACAATTAAATGAAATTTTTCCTTCGCGTTTTAAAAAATCGCAAATTTTATTTTCTGTTGGGCAACATAAATATATCCGGTTTTATATTACGATCAGTATAAATAACGAAATGAAAATTTTAAAACTAATTATTAACGAAGATAATAATTTTTTCTCACTTGTTACAGATTTTTCTATGATAACTATTTTTTTACTTATTGTTTTTTTTTGTAATTGACACATAAATTCTTATAGAAAACTGGGAAACGAGTAAGAGACGATTCTTATTTTGCTGAAAAATGTGCTTACAAATTTTCACTAAATGATGTACAATGGTGGTAATGTAGAAAGGGGATAATTATAATATATATATATCTTTGAAAATGCATGTAGTAATATATACATATATATTACTACATGCATTTTCAAAGACATTGAGAACATAAAAATAACAAAAAATCAACAAAAAATGCAAAACTCAAATAGGGGACTAAAAAGGTTCAACTTAGGCTAGTGTGCCTGTTCAGATTCGAATATAATTTTGTTTTGCCTTATACAATAAAAATAAAAATTCAGTCATAAAAAAATGCATTCATTCTTTCCTTTTTTGCTTTCATTATATGTAGTTGCTGAACTCACAAAAATCAAAATTCATCTCGTCGAATATTTTTCTAAACCTACACAAATAATTTTTGTTGTTCTTATTTTGACTATTTCTGAACTTTTTAAATCTGAGCCAAATCGATCTTTCTACTGCTTTTCCAAACATGTGACAAAGAAATTCGAAATCTACAACAATTAGTATTTAAATTTCTCCTAATATTTGTAGTAAAATGTGTAAATTTAAAAAGATTCGGTTTGTTGAATTTTGTGTATTCCATGTGGTGATACTCAATAATAAATATATATGAATTCATTATTTTTCGTAATAATTATTAGTTACTAAAAATTTGTGTGTGACTTACTTCGAAGGCACAGAAAATCAGTAATAAGCAAAATATCGCACACTTCATGATTGAATAATACTTTTAATTTCTATTTCGTAGCAAAGATGAACCAGGAGTTTTTGACTTCAATCTGTAAAGTTGCCGTTTTACACTAAAAAGGTAACACGTGGAATGTGTATTTAGATGACGTAGATAGAATTCATCGGATAAGAGTTGGCAAAAGATTACGAAATTATCATGACTATTATCATGACTAATAAATAATTAAAAAATGACTTCAAACCACGTCAAAGGTAGCGTTGAATCAACAAAAATATATTTTTCTCGAATCTTCGTGTTTCTGTATTAGCAATGTTTACTATATGATCCATTAATAAAGATATGATGTTATATTGTATTATATTACATTCAATTACATTGCGTTACGTTACATTATATTATATTATATCATATCATATCATATTATATTATATTATATTTTTCGACAAATATTGGACTTCAGATGCTTGCGACATAAGCAAAGCTGGCCGAAACTTTATGTGCGGCTGAATTCAGTTCAAATATCAGATGCAAATATAGAATTTTTATTCAGATTTTTTTTTTGGGTAATTTCAAGGCTGCATCTAGTGGTTCCGGAAAATTTGCGTAGTTGAAAAGGGGATGGATTAGACATCCCGAAGTTAGTCTTCTTATGTTATAACAAAATTGGACAAAATATCGGAAAGGAGTAAAAGATTATGCTTACTTTTGTAGAACTTTTTCAGAGAAAAGATGTACACGGAGAAAAATGGAAGGTCAGTTGGGCCATCTAGATGTGCAGACGGACCATATTGCAGGGTCAACTATAGGACAGCCCTTGAAGATGGCTAAAGCGACTATCTCTAGAAGGTTAAAACAAGAGGTT
>JAABKJ010002311.1:0-28355 GCA_011634705.1 Andricus grossulariae
GTAGGACTGATTCACATAGCCTTACTGACGAGTCCAGTGAGTCAGTCCGGGACGAAACATAAAAAAATCTAACATTAGTTTACTTAAAAATATATATCTTTTTTGTTTAGTTTTTAAATTAATTGTAGAACACAAAACAAATAAAAATTCTCGACCCTAATGCCAATCAAAAAATCTTCCTTACACATACTTCAGGATATTTCAATGACTTCAGAAGATTTCACTGACTTCAAAAGATTTCAAGTGACTTCAGGAGAATTCAAGTAACTTCAAGTAATTTCATGTGAATTCAAATGACTTCAGATATTTCAGGAGATTTCAAGTGACTTCAGGAGAATTCAAGTGACTTCATGCGACTTCAAGTGACTTCACGTGAATTCAGATGACTTCAGATATTTCAGGAGAATTCATGTGACTGCAAAGGGGCCGTCTATATACCACGTGGACAATTTTCAATACATTTTTGACTCCCGCCCCAACCGCTTATGGGCAAGCGTGGACTTTTGACGACTCCCCCCCCCCCGGCTCTTCTTGCTATTCAAAAGCTACGAAGCCAAAAGAGGCTGTGAATTACCTGCAAATTCGGTTTTTCTTAAAAACATAAGCTTCATGATACAAAGTAAGAAGTCCAAACAACAAGTAGTGAGCATTTTTTTTAGTTTTTCATGTGTTTCTGAAAAGAAATCCGCAGATTCAGGAGAACGCGCGTCCACGTCAGTGTGGTCCAAAAATGCCTTGGAAAATGGTTTTTTCGAATTTTTATGCATATCGCCCCCAAATTTGTTCGAATCCACAACAAAATGAATGCGTGTGAAAAAAATTATGTTCAGAGTTTCCGCCAGCCCCATGAAGTTTAAATTGTATTTCCCACAAGAAAAAAAAAAAAGTTTATGTACATTTCATTCAGAATCGTCAATTATAGGTGAATCGAGTTAAAACTCAACATTTATCTTGACAATTAGCTGTAGAATACAAATAAACAATTAGTTTTTTAATATCATCCCAATAAGTCTATTTTATAGGGTCCTAAAAAACCGCATAAGTTAAAAATTAGATTTTGCGAATTGCTGGCGTTAATTATGATTTTTTTGCGGCTTTTTAAATAAAAATGGTTTCTAATACATAAAATACTACTTTCCACTAATAGTTAGGTTTTTACATAAATTGTTTAAATAATTTATTATTGTGTTTAGCAATTTTCTCTTAGAACAGAGTTAGAAAGTCGCGGTTCTTTTGGACTTTATAATTAGAGTGAGGTAATAATTAATTCAAGTTAACAAACATAATTGGTTAACAAATTTATTTTTATTTTTAATAATACTCTTTTTGAATAATGTTACAATATTGCGTTTTTTCTGAAATATATAACTTTTTGTCAACTTTTCACTTTGGGTAAGGTAAAAATTAATGAGACCTTGAAAAATAATTGTTTAAACAAATTATTATTATTTATAACTACCTTCTCTCAGATAACTGATAGAAAGTTGCTTTTTTTTCTTGAATTTTTAACATTGATTTGGCTTTTTAGTTATGAAGAAATAATAAATAAGCAATAGAGAGAATAATTTTTTAAACAATATTTCTTCTTGTGAATATATTTTTCTGAAATAATACAGATATTTGAAATATTCTTCAAATTTTCTACATGGATCATATTATACATGTAAATTTTCCTTGATGTAGTTACTGAGAATTAAAAAGTCAAAGAAAAGCTGAATAATTCAGAAAAACCCCCACCTTTTACAATTACTCTTAGAGAAGTTATTTATGAACTATAATTTATTTTATGAACAATTATGTTTGTTAACTTGCATTACTTATTATCTCACTAAGTAAAAAGTGGACAAAAAGTTAAGAATTTCAGAAAAAACCACAACTATCTAGCATTATTATAGGTGAAGATAGTTAAAAACAATAATAATTTGTTTAAACAATTATGTTTGTTAAATGGAATTAATTATTACCGCGCTCTAAGTAAACAGTTGACAAAAAGTGAAAATTTTCAGGAAAAACCCGCAACTTTCTAACATTATTCAAAGAGAATATCATTTAGAACATAATAAATAATAATAAATTGTTTGAACAATTATGTTTGTTAACTTCATTTTAATATTACCTTACTATAATTTTAAAGTGGACTAAAATTGGAAAATTTAAGGAAAAACTGCAACTTTCTAGCTTTATTCTAAGAGAATATTATTATAAATAATAAATTGTTCAAATAATTATTTGTTAAATTTAATTGATTATTGCCTCGCTCTGACTGAAAAGTTGAAAATCAGTTGAAAAATTCAGATGAAACTGCGACTTTCTAACTCTACTCTAAGATAAAATGGCTATTAACAATAATAAGTTGAAAAGAAGCTATCTTACACAAGAGACAAAAACAAAAAATTGAATAATTAGGAGTAGGTGGGAGAACTAGTTCTGTAAATGACTTGTAAAAGTTTTGTCTTAAATTACAAAAAGAAGTTCATTGCAAAGCGTAAAAGAAAAATTTGGAATTAAACATATTATTAAGCAAAATATAATCACGAAAAAGATAGATACTGTTTAAAATATGTTTCCCTCTAATGTTTACGTATCATTTGTTCATAACTAAAAAGACAAAGAAAGTTAAACATTGCAGAAGAAAAACGCAACTTTCGACCATTAAGCAAAGATAATATTATTAACAATAATAATAAATTATTTAAACAATTATTTTTGTTAACTTGAATCAATTATTACTTCACTCTAATAGAAATATGGACAAAAGTTAAAAAATTCAGAAAAGAACTGCAACTATCTAGTATTAATATAGAAGATAGCCATAGACAATAATAATTTGATTAAAAAATTACTTTTACTATATTAAATTAAATATTAACTCACTTCAAGTGAAAGAGAGACGAACTAAAAAAAACTACAATTGCTAGCGTTATTCAAAGATAATATTATAAACAATAATGTAAACAAAAAGTGGGATTTTTTTTTAAAACCGCGACTTTCTATCTCCATTCTAAAAGAACATTTCTAAAAGCAATAATAAATTGTTTAATCAATTTATGTTAACATCTAAATATCAGTATAAAGCAGTGTTTTATGTATTAAAAAGAATTTGCATTAAGAAAACCGCAAGAAAATCATAATTAGCGCCAAAAACGTAATATTTTATTCATATTCTATGGCTAATTGTGAAGATAAATGTTGAGTTTCAACTCGATCCAGATAATGTTGAGGATTCTGAATAACATTGACAAAAACGTATTTTTTATTTATGGGAAATACGTGTTAAACTTCATGGGGCTTGCGCCACCTCTAAATATCATTTTTTCCAATGCATTTTTGGACCACCCTACACATCATTCTCTAATAAAACAACCAAAAATTAGGAATTGTTAAAATTTTATTAAGAAGCCTGACAAATTTAATTTGAATAAATTAATAGATTCAATTGGTTATCGAAAAGAACACTTTTTGGAAATCCCTATTTTTCACGCATCATTTTCTGATAAAACAATGAAAGATTGAGAATCATCAGATTACTATTGAGAAGACTGATAATATTTCATTTAAAAAGATTAATAGACCCAAGACAAATATAAGTTCTGCGAGGAATTAACAATTATCGGTTATCGGGGAAAAAAACAGTTTTTGGACAAAACAATTCTTGACGCATCATTCTCTGATAAAACAATAAAAAACTGAGAATTTTTATTTTTTTATTAAGAAGCCCAACAATATTTAATTTAAAGAGATTAATGGATCGTAATTAATGTTCTTTGAGGAACGAACGTTTATCGGTTAATGGAAAGAACAGTTTTTGGAAGAAACTATTCGTGTAGCAACATTCTCTGATAAAACAAAAATAAAAAAATTGAGAATCAATCGTTTTTTATTGAGAAGCCTGAAAATATTTAGTTTGAGGAGATTAAAATATCAAAGACGAAATAAGTTCATCCAGGAATAAACTATTATTATTTGGAAGAAACTATGATTGACCCATCATTCTCTAAGAAAACAACAGAAAATTGAGAATTATTAGCTTTTATTGGGAAGCCTGACAAAACTTATTTTTCAGAAATTAATAGATCGAAGACAAATATAAGTTCATCGAGGAATGAACGATTATTATTATTTGCAAGGAACTATTTGTGTAGCATAACTCTCTAATGAAACAATAAAAGATGGAGAATTATTTGTTTTTTAGGAAGAAGCTTGACAAGACTTAATTTGACGTGATTAATAAATAGAAGACAAATATATATTCTTCGAGGAATAAACGTTTATTAGTTAATGGAAAAAGCAGCTTTTGGAAGAAACTATTCGTGCAGCATCATTCTCTGATAAGACAATACAAGATTGGGAATTACTAGTTTTTTTGAGTACCATGACAAAATTTAATTTGAAAGAATTAATAAATTTAAAAAAAATATAAGTTCTTCAAGGGATGAACGATTATCCGTTATCCAAAGAACAGTTTTTGGCAGAAACTATTCATATAGCACCATTCTCTGATAAAAAAAATAAAAGATTGAGAATTATTAGTTTATTTTTTAGAATGATGACAAACTTTAATTTGAAAAAGTTAATAGATTGAAGGCAAATATAAGTTCTTCCTGGAACGAACAATTATTATTTGCAAGGAACTATTCATGTAGCATCATTCTCAGATGAAACAATAAAAGATTGAGAATGATTAGCTTTTCATAGACAAGCCTGGCAAGATTTAATTTGAAGTGATTAATAAATCGAAGAAAAATACATATTCTTCGAGGAATGAGCGTTTTTTGAAAGAAACTATTCGTGTAGCATCATTCTCTGATAAAAAAATTAGAGATTGAGAATCATTAGTTTTTTATTGAGAAGCCTGACAAGATTTAATTTGAAAAGATTAAAATATCGATGACAAAATAAGTTCATCGAGTAATAAGTGATTATTATTTAGAAGAAACTATGCTTCACTTATCATTCTCTAAGAAAACAATAAAAAATGGAGAATTATTAGCTTCTATTAAGAAGCCTAACAAAACTTAATTTTAAGAAATTAAGAGATCAAAGACAAATATAAGCTCATCCAGAAATGAACTATTTATATTTGCAAGAAACTATTCGTGTAGCTTCATTCTCTAATGAAACAATAAAAGATTGAGAATGATTTATTTTTTATAGAGAAGCCTGACAAGATTTAATTTGAAGTGATTAATAAATCGAAGACAAATATATATAATCTTCGACGATAAAAGTTTATCAGTTAATGGAAAGAACACTTTTCGGAAGAAACTATTTGTGCAGCATCATTCTCTAATAAGACAATACAAGATTGAGAATTACCAGTTTTTTTGATAATCATGACACAATTTAATTTGAAAAGTTTAATAAATTGAAGGCAAATAGAACTTCTTCAAGGAATGAACGATTATATTCGTGTAGCATCATTCTCTAATGAAACAATAAAAGATTGAGAATTATTAGTTTCTTTTTTAGGATCATGACAATCTTTAATTTGAAAAGATTAACAGATTGAACACAAATATAAGTTCTTCCAGGAATAAACGATTATCGGTTATCGGGTAAAACAAATTTTGGAAAATCTATTCGTGACGCATTCTCTGATAAAACAATACGCTTGAGACAATAGCCTGACAATGTAAACTTGAAATGCACGTGCACAATCCTTTTCAAATGTTCTTCAATGCCAAAACAGAAAGTAAATTTTTTTAACTACCTTTATCTTTTTTGCCATGATAAGTAAGTCCGGAAAAATAAGTAATATTATCTTCCACGATATTTTCAACTTCACTGAATGAATAGAATCTCTGATTCCTATTATCGGAATATTACATTTCAAGAGTCAATACTTACACTGATAACAGAAATTCTATAAATGGAGATGCCAATCAGTTTTATCTGCCGTTGAAAAAGATTATAGAGTATCAGTCAGTTGGAAAACTCTAGTATTTTTAATGTATAACTTTTACATATTTAAGATGCTCTATTTTTAAATTATTTAATCAATGCAATAATAAAAGTTCTTTGACTTGTTCCAAGGTTAAGGAGCCATCCATAAGAAATACGTTCGAAAAATTTTTTTTTACTAAAAAAATAATAAATTCAAAGATATTACATATTAGAGGAAAGTCCTCCAAAACGAAACGAATTTACAACAAAAAAGAGAAATTTTCAATCAGAGAAATGAGTTTTCAACTAAAGTGATGAATAATATAGAAAATAAAATTAATTTTTAACCAAATTGTTTAATTTTTAACCGAAAAGATGATTTTCAACTGAGAAAATTAATTTTCTACCGAATAATTAAATTTTTAACTAAAAAAGATCAATTTTTAAGCAAAAATGGAAAAGTTTCATTTGTATTCGAAAAAATTAATTTTCAACATAAAAAAAATTTCCAAAAGCATAGTTCTATCTTCAACTAAATAAAGCAATTCTCAACCAAAAAGCTGATTTTTCCAACAAGACCATTAATTTTCCGCCAAAATAGAAGAATTTTTAACAAAATACATGATTTTTTACCAAGTAGTTGATTTTTTGAATAAAAAAAAATGATAAATTTCCAACCAAAAATGGAATAGTTAAATTTTCGTTTAAAAGAATTAATAATTAATTTTCAACTCAGAAGATTAGTTGTCTATGAAAAAGGCTCATTTTCAATAAAATACATTAATTGTTAATCAAATAGTTGAATTTTTAAATAAAAAAGATAAATTTTTTAACAAAATAGGAATACTTAAATTTTCTGATAAAAAAATTAATTTTCAACCAAAAAAATTTAAATAAACAAACGAATTTTTAACAAAATAGTACAATCTATTAGAATCTACAACCAAAAAATGAATTTCAACAAAGTAGTTCAACTTTCAAGTACATAAGTGGTTGAATTTTTCAGCAAAAAAGAAGACTTTTCAACACAATAGTTTAATTTTCAATCGAAGAAATGAATTTTCAACTAAATGAATGAATCTTCAACAGAAAAAATGAATTTTTAAACTCAAAAAATTAATTTTCACACAAAACATGAATGTTCAACAAAATACTAAATGTTGAACCAAAGAAATAAACTTTCAAGAAAAATTATGAATCTCAGAAAAAAAAGTAAATCAGTTATTAACAAAACAGTTTAATTTTCAACCAAGACGGTTAATTTTCTACCAAAAACTCTCAATTTTCCGGCAAAAAGGGAGACGTTCCATTTGCAGTTACAAAATTTAAATAATTTTCAATTTTCAATGTTTCATTCCCTAAATTGATAAAATATTAGTCAGATTTTGTGAGGGAGGGGGTCAAAACAAATCTTGCATGAACTTACACGGGGGGGGGGGGGTGAACCTTTCAGAAAAACACCTCACGTAATTTGTGGACGACCCTTAATCATGAAATCTCGAGATCTTCCTGTGATTTTACCCTCTTTACAACCCTCTGGGGGATAGAGAGACTGGTTTTTGGTAATGGCTTAGGTTTCCTGATGGCTTGTGGGACATTAAACACCTGCCCTGGGAAAACTAATTCGTCCAAGCGGCGCAGAACCATCTAACTTTTCGAGAAACCACGATCGGTCAATCTCAACTATAAGAAAATTTCAGATAAGATAAGATATAAACCTTTCATCAATCCCCATTGGGTTTATCTCATCATCGACTGATGGAATAACGAATGAGATGAAGGGCTCGGACTCACCTCAGAAGAAAAAGTTTTGGGTTCATTTTGAACCAATCTATTCAGATTATTATATTTGCCAAGAAGGAAAAGTAATACCGCCAAACGGGGTCATTTCGGACATGGGGGGTAAAGTCGGACACCCCTAAATTGAGCCTTCATGTAAAAACAGCTAACCTTCATTGGTAGTGATCGATCACCGATAATTATTTTGATTTATGTGTTTTTACTATTACTTTCAATAACAGCTTTAACCATCCAGATTTATTTAATACATAAGATACGCGATAATTAAGTAAAATTAATCATATTTTTTACTGAATTATAAATCTGCTTGATACGTAAAATGTATTTCAGTAATTTTTCTACATTCCTCATCCAGTCACAGATGTTCTACTTCTTCATATAAAAACATCTTGATCTGAAATTAAAATCTGCAGAAGTAAAAAACGTAGATGCCTAATTTTATCCAACACCGATGATTATTTCAAATGATGTATTTTTGCTATTACTTTTCATAACAGCTCTAACCATCCAGATCTGTTTAATACGTAAGATAGGCAATAATTAAGTAAAATTTATAATATTTTTTACTGAATGATCAATCTGCTTAATACGTAAAATATATTCAATTAATTTTTATACATTTATTGAATTTAGGTATGTAAGTTGCTATGATTAACTTTCCCAATAGACAACGTAAAATGTATTTCAGTTTTTTTTCTACATTTCTTTTCAGATCGCAGATCTTCTACTGTATCATTATGCGCGTTCTATTTCATCTGATATGATTATAATTTTAAAGTGCGATATGGAATTTGTTTGCAAGATTATTAATACTTAAAATTTTCATAAAAATATAAGGTAAAAATTATTTGAATGTTTCAATGAAAATAATAGTTTGATGCTTTTCATGTTGTAAACTGTTTAATTAATTATTAGCTAATTATTTTGCTCACAATATTAAATTACATCAAGATTGAATTTAAATTGTTTTTCAATTGAGTAACATAAATTGATTATTTACTTTAAAGTTATGTAATTCAATATTGGCTACTATGTTTATAATAAAAATTTATTTTTTCTTTAAAATACCTCTATTACAGTTATATAGTTGTTTAAATGTTGGTGATGATGTTCAAGGAATAAAAAGCATCAAACAGTTATTTTAATTGAAACATTAAAATCCTTTTTACATTATATTTTTATTTAAATTTGGAGTTACATTTATATATATTTAATTGATTGATAAGCTTTTGAAGTAATTATATGTATGTACATATATATAATTGCTTCAAAAGCTTATCAATCAATTAAATATATATAAATGTAACTCCAAATTTAAATAAAAATATAATGTAAAAACGATTTTAATGTTTCAATTAAAATAACTGTTTGATGCTTTTTATTCCTTGAACTGCATAATTTATTATTAACCGATTCTATTACACTTACATTTTCTGGAATTATTTTAAAAGGTTAGGAATAGATCAAATTTTCAGTAATGGATGTTCAAATTTAAAACAATATAAAGTAAAAATTATTTGACTGTTTTGAAGCAAATTAGAGTTTAATGCTTTTTATTTCGTGAGCTGATTAATTAATTATGAGCTGAATGAATATTGAGTATGATTTGTATAATGAAAGTTAATTTTTATTTAAAATACCCCTGTTCCAGTTACATAACTTTTCAATGTTTCTGAGGTTGTGAAATGAGTATCTGAATTTATTGTTTAAAATAATATATGAATTATATGTTAAAAACCCCACATTTTACTGAAAAAGTAATTTTTTGGTTGAAAAATCATCTACTTTGGTAGAAAATTCAACTATTTGGTTGAGAATTGAACAATTATGTTCAAAAGTATCCTTTTCGTTTGAAAAGTCAACTGTTTTGTTGAAAATTTGTTTCTTCGCTTGAGGGCTCAACTATTTTGTTGAAAATTCGTCTTTTCGGTAAAAAATTAATTTTCTAGTTGAAAATGTAAATATTCCATTTTTCGTTGGTAATTTATCTTTCTTAGTTAGAAATTCAACTATTTTGTTGAAAATTCATGTATTTTATTGACAATTTGTCTTATTCGGTAGAAAATTAATCCCTCAGGTTGAAAATCAAACAATTTTGTTGAAAAATATCCTTTTTATTAAAAAGTCAAATGTTTTGTTGAAAATTCATTTTTTCGATTAAATATTCATCATGATATTTTTAAATAATTTTTTTAATTGAAAATGTAAAAATTTTCTTGGTTAAAACTGCATGTTTTCGGTTAAAAATGGAACAATTTGGTTGAAAATTAAACAATTCTTTTGAAAAGTATCCTTTTTGATTGAAGAGTCAACTGTTTTCTTCGCGTGAGGATTTAACTACATACATATTTTCTTGAAAATTCGTGTTTTTTGGTAAAAAAATTATTTTTTAAATTGAAAATGTAAATATTCCATCTTTAGTTGGAAATTGATCATTTTTAGTTAAAAATTCCATTAATTGGTTGAAAATTCATGTGTTTTATTGAAAATTCGTCTTATTCTGATGAAAATTAATGTTTTTGGTTAAGAATTAAAGTTTTTGCTTAAAAATTAAATTATTTTGTTAAAAAAATCCCCCTTGTTGAAGATTAAACATTTTTTTTAAATATGCTATTTATTTTAAAGTCAACTGTTTTGATGAAAATTAATTTTCTCGGTTGAGAATTACATTATTTTGTTGAAAATTCGTCTTTTGTGGAATTCAAATGTTATTGATTTAAAATGAAAATATTTTTCGTTTTTTCATAATTTTAGTTGAAACTTCATCTCTTTGGTTGTTAATTTAAATATTTTGTTGAAAAATCGTTGTTTTGAGATCAAAAATTCATGTTTCAACTCAAAATTTAAATATTCCAGTTGAAGATTCATAATTTTCACTGTTGTATAGTAAAATTTTACTGATTCGAGTGGAAAATGAATGTAAAAATCAAATTTGATTTTTTTTATCGAATTAAGGTTTATTATTTTTTTTAAATTGAAACAATTAGTTATACATATATAAACTTAACGCATTAAATGAAACGATAAAATAAAAAATAAATATTTTTCACGTTACCTGCTGCGTTCAGTGTATGCAAATAAAAACAAGAGAGACGTACCTGAAACAAGAAAAAAAAATAAACTTAGAGATTGTTTTATTTTTAAATAGTATTTTATTTATTAAATAGTATTATATTTTTAAATAGTATGGTATTTTAATATGCATGATTCAAATCAGTAAGAACTTCACTGATTTAAATCTGTACGAATTTCACTAATTTAAATCAGTAAGAATTTCACTAATTTAAATCAGTAAGAATTTCACCGATTCAAGCCAGTCAGAATTTCACTGATTCAAATCAGTCAAAATTTCACTGATTCGCAACGTAATCTCACTGACATATTTTATGTCTATTTTAATTTTACAAATTTATCTTAGTAGAACAAAACCTTCCAAAGGCTTATTTGTACAAATAAATAATAATATTTCCATTTTTTATCCGATAGGTATTTAAAATAAAATATCTAAGGTCCTTTTGCGACAAAAAAAGAAACCTAAATTCGAAAAACGTTTGATTCATTTTGAAGATCGAATATTTTTTTAACATGGAAATTATATAAATAAAAATTTCGAACTCAAAACGTAAAAAAAATAATAATAAATTCTTCCAACTCAATAAAAATAAGAAAAATGTGAAAATTACAGAATTTTACCCCCTTCAACTCACTGAAAATATAAACCAAAATGTTAAAATTAAGAATTTCCCTCTTCCAATTCAGAACAAAAAATTAAAAACCAAAATTGAAGAAGAATCCCCCTTATATTCAAAAATAAATTTAAATACCAAAACTTCCTTCCTTCCATTTAAATATTTCAAATAACCCAAGTAATTAACATAGGTAATCAAAATAGTTTTTCACTATTTTGTTGAAAATTTGTCGTTTTCTTTTTTTTTTTTTTGCAAATTAATTTTCTTAACTGACAATTTAACTGTTATATTTTTGGACAAAAATGGATTTTTCTTAGTTGAAACTTCGTCCTTTCCGGTAGAAAACTAATCTTGTTCGTTGAAAATTCATTTTTTTATTTATAATCCTTTTTGTAGGAAATTCAACCTTTTCTTTGAAAAGTTCTGTTTTGGTTAAAAATTCAACTGCTTTTTTCAAACTTCAACTATTTGGGTGAAAAATTAATTTCTTGGTAAAAATTTAACTATATTGTTGAAAATTCGTTTTTTTTTTAAATTAATTTTTTTATCTGAAAATTTAACTATTCCATTTTAAGTTGAAAATGTATATTTTTTTTAGTGAAAAATTCATCTACTTGATTAAAAGTTGAAGAACTTTGTTAAACATTTATTTTTCAGGTTGAAGATTTTGGATTTTAGCTGAAAATAGTTTGATTGAAAATTTAACTACGTAGTTTTTCGATTTTTTTTTCAATAATCTTTTTGGTTGAAAATGTAAATTTCTGGTTGATAATTGAACTATTTTGTTATCAATCATTTTTTTTGTAATTGAAAATTAATTTTTTTAACTAATGATTCAGCGATTTCGTGGAAAATTAATGCATTTTGTTCAAAATTCATCTTTTTTGGTAGAAAATTAATCTTCTTGCTTGAAAATTCATCTTTTTGGTTGAAAATTAGTTTTTTTGTATGTTGACAGTTGATTGTTTTAACTAAAAAAGTAAGGGTATCATTTTTTTCAATTTATCTTCTTAGTTGAAAATTTGTCTACTTGGTTAAAAGTTTAACTATTTTGTTAAAAATTCCTTCTTTTGGTTGGAGATGCATAATTTTAGTTGAAAAATCAACTATTTGAAATAGTTGAAATAGCTGAGTAAGTTTAAGAGATGTTTAGAAGTTTAGAAAATATTAAAAAATAATTTAAACAAAATGAAGGTTTTTGAAGATTTTGAACGAAAAATCTAGAACTTCTTAAAGAATTTTGAATGGTTTCAAGATAATGAAAAAATTTTCTTAAGATTTCTATAATAAGTTTAAATAATTTTTTATATTAAAAAATGAACTTTAACAGACCAGTGAAAAAGATTTTAAAACATTTCAAATGATTTCCTAAAATTTCGAAAAAGAGTCTAGATTTGAAAGCTACATTTTTCAATTTTGCAAGATTACACATTTTTCGAAAAATTGATAGATGTTCAGAAGTTTTGAAAATATTCAAAAATAACGTTAAAAAAATGAAAATTTTTAAGGATCTTTAATACAAAATTTTGAACTTTTTAAAGAATTTTAAAAGGTTTTAATATAATCAACTAAATTTTCTTAAGATTCCCATGAAAAGTTAAAATAATTTTTTATATTGAAAATTGAACTTTAAAAGGAAAGCGTAAAAGATTTTGAAATATTTCAAATGATTTCCTAAAAATTCGAAAAAGGGAGTGTAGATTTCAAAGCTAAATTTTTCAATTTTGCAAGATTACAAAATTGAAAAAAAAATCGAGTAGTTTAAGAGGTGTTCAGAAGTTTAGAAAAGATTAAAAAATAATGTAAACAAAATGAAGAATTGTAAAGATTTCGAACAAAAATTTGAAAACTTTTACACGAATTTTGAAAGGTCTTAAGATAATCAACGAAATTTTCTCAAGATTCCTATGAAAAGTTGAAATAATTTTTTATTTTGAAAAATGAACTTTAAAAGGAAATTGAAGAAGATTTTGAAACATTTCAAATGACTTCCTAAAATTTCGAAAGAAGAGTGTAGATTTTAAAGCTAATAAAAATAATAATAATAAATTATTTTAATAATTTAATAATAATTATTACAATAATTTTTCAATTTTGGAAGATTACAAAATTAAAAAAAAAAATTGAGTAAGTTTAAGAGATGTTCAGATGTTTTTAAAAAATTTTTTAAATAACTAAAATAGAGATTTTTAAAAAGATTTTGAACAAACAATTTAGAAGCTTTTTAAGAATTTTGAAAGGTTTCAAGATAATCAACCAAATTTTCTTCAAATTCCTATGAAAAGTAAAAATAATATTTCATTTTGAAAAAAAAACTTTAAAAGAAAAGTGAAAAAAATTGTAAAACATTTCAAATGACTTCCTAAAATTTCGAAAATGAGTCTAAAAGCTAAATTTTGCAATATTACCAGATTACAAAATTTTTGAAAAAAAATCGAGTAAGTTTAAGAGATATTTAGAAAATATTAAAAGATAATTTAAACAAAATGAAGATTTTTAAAGATTTTGAAGAAAAAAATGTAGAAGCTTTTAAAGAATTTTGAATTAATTTTAAGAGATTATTCGAAAATATTTCAAAAGATTTCCAAAATTGTTGCACAAGAATCTGGAAGATGTTAAGGACTTTTTTTTTATTTTGAAAAAATCATTTGAAAATTAATTATTTTTGACGATTTAGTTTTAAGATCCTGATTTTTAAATTCTGCAATTTTAAAAGGTGAAAATTAAATTGATTTTTATTCACAGAATATATATAATATACTTCAAAGATAAAACATTTTCCTCAGTGCAAAATTGTTATCAGGCTAAGATATGGAAAGCAAAGATACTAAGTCAATAAATTCTTTAAAAAATAGAAAAAATATTAGATCAATAAAACAGGGTTTAAAGAGAAAAGTTATTTTCCTTTATTCAACGATTATTTTATTGACATAATGATAGTCGTTCGCAGAAAAGTCTCAACATCACATATTTTTATTTCGAACTAAGGAATGCAAAAAGAATATTTAAGATTTAAGAAATTAAGAAATAAAAAAATAAGAAATGAATATGTAATAAATAATAAAATTAGGCATAAATCAAAATTTCAATTCCTTTTTAACGTGCAAAATTCAAATTTAATTGCAAAATTCTTGGATATTGAAAAAAAAAAAAATTCAACGATCATTTATGACTTGTTGAAAAATTGGTGTATTTTTCCATTAAAAGGGTGTTAGTAAATTTTTTGTAAATGTTTTTTTATTGTAATTTAAAAAAAATCCAAACACCTGATTGGTTGCGACACTGCATATATAATGAATATAACTTAAAATAAGTAATTTTATTTCATAATTTTATTTCTGAATGTTTACAAACATTTTTGATAAAACAGAATTTTATTTGTGATTTTCTTTAACATGTCAAGTAGTAAAAAAAAATTTATTTAGATTCTTGGGAAATTTTCAAATGATTTTTTATGTTGAAAAGTGAATTCTCAGAGAAAATTGAAAAAGATTTCAAAACGTTCAAAATGATTTCCCAAAAATTTTAGAAAATAATGTGAAAAATTGTATAGCAACATTTTTCAATTTTGCAATCACAAAATATTAGAAAAAATTCACGTATGCTTAAGAAATATTAGGATTTAAAAAAAAATCAAAAATAATTTATATCTTTGAAAAATTTTAAAAAGTGTAGATTTTTGAAGATTTTGAACAAAAATTTTAAAAGCTTTTAAAGAATTTTTAAAGGTTTCAACATAATACAAAAACATTCTTAAGATTTTTGGAAAAATATCAAATGATTTTTTTCATTTTCCATGATTTAAAAATTTGTTAGAAAAACTGAATGATTTCAAAAGATATTTAGAACTTTTAGAAGTTTTTAAGAATTTTGAAAGATTTCAAGAGAATTGAAAAAAAGTTGATCGAAAAATTTAAAATGATTTTTGTTCGGAAATGAATCCTAAGAGAAAATTAAAAAAGGTTTCAAAACCTTAAAAAGGATTTTCTTATATTTCGAAAAAGAATGTAAAAGATTTTGAAGCAAAATTTTGCAATTTGGAAGATTGCAAAATTTTAGGAAAAAAATGGAGTAAGTAGAAGTTTTAAAAAGATTCGAAAATAATTTTAAACTTGAAAAGATGAAACAAATGGCAGATTTTTTTTAAGATTTTGAACAAAAAGTTGAAAAGCTTTTCAATAATTTTAAAAGGCTTCAAGAGAATGCAAAAACTTCCTTAAGATTTTTGGGAAAATTTCTAATGATTTTTTTAAATTTTCAAGATTTAAAATTTGTTTAGTAAGATTAGAATATTTCATTTTTGTTTAACAAACTGTATATTTATGAAGATTTCTAAAGAAAAAGAATTTTTACAAAAAAACATTGAAAAAGATTTCAAAACGTTTAAAATAATTTCCTGAAAGATGAAAAAAAATGTAAAAGATTTTAGAGTAAAATTTTTCTATTTTCAAGATTAATTTTACAAAAATTTGATTAAGTTTAAGAGATATTTAGAAGTTTGGAAAAGATTGAAAAATAATTCAAAACATTATTATTATTTATTATTTTTTTAATTTTCCAGGATTTTCAAAATTTTTAGAAAAAATTAATTATTCCAAAAGTTATTTAGAAGTTTTGATAAGATAAAAAAATAATTTAAACCATCAGAAAATTCCAAAGATTTTCAAACTAACTGTATATTTGTGAAGATTTGTAATAAATAAGGTTTTTAAGAATTTCAAAAGATTTCAAGAGAATAAAAAAATTTTCTTTAGATTCCTAGGAAAATTTCAAATGTTTTTTTTTTTAAATGAAGTTTAAGAAAAATTTGAAAAAGATTTTGAATGATATTCTAAAATTTAAAAACAGAATGTAAACAATTGTAAAGAGAAATTTTTCAATTTTTCAAGATTACAAAATTTTAGAAAAAATTCGAGTAACTTTAAGACATATTTAGAAGTTTTGAACAAATTAAAAAGTAATTTAAAACTTGAAAAGATTTTTAACAAATTTTAGATTTTTGAGGATTTTGAACAAAAAGTTGAAAAGATTTTTAAGAATTTTGATAGTTTCCAAGATAATACAAAAAATCTTTTAAGATCTTTGGGAAAATATTGCATGATTTTTTTAGATTTTCAGGATTGAAATTTTTTTTAGAAGAACTGAATTATTTCAAAAGAAGATTTAACAAAAAACTTAAAACAAACTATATATTTGTGAAGATTTGTAATAAATATGGTTTTTAAGAATTTCAAAAGATTTCAAGAGAATCAAAAAAAAATGTTCTGAAGATTTCTGGGAATATTCAAATTAATTTTTTTAATATTCCAGTATTGTAAATGTTTTTAGGAAAACTGAATTTTCAAACAAAATTAAAACTAACTGTATATTTATGAAGATTAAAAAAAATACATTTTTTTAATTTTGTAAGATATCCAGAGAATGAAACGAATTTCTTCAGATTCCTGGGAAAATTGAAAAAGATTTGAAATTATATTCTAAAATTTTAAAACAGAATGTAAAAGATTTTAAAACAAAATTTTCCTACTTCGCAAGATTACAAAATTTTAGAAAAAAATTGAGTTAGTTTAAAAGATATTTAGAAGTTATAGAACAAACAAAAAATAATTTTAAACTTGTAAAGATGTCAAAAAATGTTTTAAACAATGTAGATTTTTGAAGATTTTGAGAAAAAGGATCTTTTTAAAAATTCATTGGATTACTAGGAAAATGTCAAATGATTTTTTATTTCCAAAAATTAATTTTAATGAGTATTTAAAAAGATTTCAAAAAATGTCCAAACAAATGTTTAATTTCTGCCAAACTTCTAAAAGTCCTAAATATTTTTCAAACTGACTTGAATGTATCTTAATATTTTGTAAACTTCTGTCAAATACAAAACTTTTCTGAAAAATTTTTCTAGCTAATATTTCGACACGTCTGAAATTTTCAAAAATTGTTTGAAATTTTCTCAAGAATCATAGAAAATGTATATTTATATAATTTTAAAAACAAACTGACAATACTCATTTCCTTGTTGTCAGATACTAGAATATAATTTTATTTTCAATTTAAGTGTACAAAAACTTTAAACAAATAGTCATTCGAAATGTATATTTTCTATTAAAAATTATTTTTCCTCTCAAATTGAAAAACTAGACGCGCGCTAGTGCTAGTAAAAGAAAAGACAAGAGAAATTTTTTTTGCATTTTTTAATCTGTCTCTATATTTTTATGTTTTAAAAATAAAAAATACCTGTTAAAGGCTTTCTATCAAGCTTAAATTTCATTTTAAACAGGTATCTAGAATCTACCTTTAATAACAGCTACTTGAAACTTTATAATTCAATGAAATTTTAAAAACTAAATGATTTTAATTAATAATGAATTGGAAAAGTATTGTGGAGTAGGTCAAGAAGAACTGCAAGCATGCAAAATTAAATAAACGTCAGAAGGAAACAGCAAATTTAGACAGAATGATCGTTAACCTCGATTATTTACTGACGCGTAGCTGATATCAAACTCTCTTGTTGACCAGAAAATAAACTGATAAGGATTTATAGATAAGTTCATAAAATTCTTCCACTCACTGAATATACTCGTTATTGTTATGAATTTTTCATACAGGTAATGCAGCAAGTGAATTTAAAATAGCAACAAAAGACAACAAAACCAGATTATTGCATTCATACCTAAATTTATAAATAAATTCTGCAAAAACACACAACAAATTATTTTCATTTCCAACTTTATTAACATTTTTTAGAATAACTGACAATTGGATATGTTGAGCTTAAAGCAAATAGAATAATATATCAAGATTTCCTGCGAGATTACAATTTATATTGCAAAAGACAATACTTTCATTTCACTGATTTTTTTTAAATTGCGCAACTAACATATATACAAAATTCACATTAGATATTTTGAGTTTTTTCGATTTTTAATATTATATTTGAAGAAAAATTGAAAGGTTTTCATTAAATTAATTAAAACTTTCATCAAATCACTTTCAATAAATTATTCTTCATGCTTCTTTCTTATGTTTTTGTAATTATTTAAAAAAAAAATTACAAAATAAAATGTTTCAAAATTTCACGACTCGATTTTTTTGGATACTCTAAAGAGGCATCTTTCGAAAAAAATTAAAAACAGTGCATATTGGCATAATTTAGGAAAGTAGTTGTTTTTCCAAAATTATTTTCATTACATTTTTCAGGAAAAGTATTACTTTTTATCTTGTAAAGTAAGGATTAATGTTTCTCTTCACAAGCGGTCAAAAAATGTTTTTTCTTTGTAATTGAGTCTAACATTAGAAAGTATAGAAATATAAAACTAAGAGGTCAAAAAACTGTATTTTTTGTTTGAAGAAAATTAATTTTTTAAATTAAAATTGTAACTATTTTTTTTCTTTATTTTTTTGAAAATTTTTTTTTTTTTGTTGTAACAAATTTTGAAAAAGAATTCCATTAATAAAAATTATTTTATTATTAAAAGAAAATCTATCAAAATCTAACAATTATAAAAATAATTCATTTAATTTAACCATAAAGTTTATTTTTCTAGAATTTTTTATTTTGCGAGTTTTTGGGGCTAATTATGATTTTTTTGCGTTTTTTTTCTAAAATTTTCGACTTCTGGTCCACTTTTCAATCAAAGTGAGCTGATATTTCCTTCAGGTTAACAAAAATAATTGTTCAAACAATGTATTATTATTTTTAATAATATTCTCTTTAAATAATGTTAGAAAGTTACGGTTTTTTCTGAAATTTTCAACTTTCCTTTGGCTTTTTAGTCATGAACAAATAATAAATAAACTATAGAAGTTTAAATAATTATTAATATATATTATGTGTTTCAAACTAAAAAGTAAAAGAAAAGCTGAAAATTTCAGAAAAACCAGCAACTTTCTATCATTATTCTAAGAGAAGATAGTTATGATTCATAATAAATTGTTTAAACAATTATGTTTGTTGACTTGCATTATTTATTATCTTAATATGTGAAAAGTGGACAACAAGTTAAAAATTTCAGAAAAAAACCGCAGCAATCTAACATTAATATAAGAGAAGACAGTTATAAACAATAGGAATTTGTTTAACAAATCACGTTTGGTTATTTTCCTTAACGTTTACCTCGCTCTAAGTGAAAAGGTGGAAAAACTTAAATATTAAAAAAAAAACAGCAACTATCTAGCATTATTCAAAGAGAATATTGTTAAAAATAATAATAAATTATTTAAACAAATTTCAACCACAAATAACAAAAAAACGACACTTTAAAAAAGAAAATTTTATTTGTTAATCTACATTGAAACGCAAAATTCTTCAATTGGGGCCATCTTCAGAAACAATCGATCTGAAAGAAAAGGTTCGAGCATAGTGGTCTAGAAATTAAATTTCCTCATTTTTCTTATTTTTCACTATTTGATCATAAAAAATGTAAGCCATTGCAAATTTTATTTTCTTTACTGCATATCTACATTTCAAGATCTTCAATTTGAGGCATCTACGAAAAATATCTGACTAATAGAAAAGCTTCCAGCAAAGTCGTCTCAAAAATGAAATTTCCTCAAATTCTTATTTTTCAAATATTTTATAACAAACAAAACAGCAGGGTGACATAAAAAATTTCATTTTTTAACAAACATCGACATATTCGGCATGTCAAATGCTTCAATTTGGGCCTTCTTCGAAGACAATCGGACAATTTTTAGGGTATGCTAAACCCTGTACAAAAAAGGGTGCTAGCTTATTATGCATGCATGGTTATAGCATTTTCAGGACTTGATGAATATGATTATTGACCCTTGGTTCACAAAGAAAAGTGTATCCCATTAAAATGGCGTATTAAACATGTTGTAATCTTCAAAATATATAAATTAAGATCCATACATTTTATACTGAAGTGTTCAATATGTTATAGAAACTGCAAAAATCCAAGCTAATAGATTCATTAGTTCAATAATATTGGATAATATGATGCTACTTGAATTCTTCTTCTATCGCCGGTGTTTTTGAATCAAAGCATTTGTCTAATTATTGAGGGATAATCCCGAATGGATTTATCATGTTTTGTTCACTTATCCTCAGACAATATACATATGATGATTCAATAGTCATAATAACTAATAACAATACATTACATTAACTCAAGGACTATCCACTTTTTTTTTTAATCTCAGGCCTACCGCCGATATCATTTGCCTGCGAATTTGTTTCTGAAACTGATCCATACCCAAACCTCAAAGGAAACTCAAAGTCAATCTTCCAACATAGTGGTATAAAAATCGATATGCCAAACGCTTCAATTTGAACCATATATATCTTCGAAGAGAATCGATCTAAAAGAAAATATTCCAGCATAATCGTCTCAAAAACGAAATTTCTTCAATTTCTTGTTTTTTAATCTTTGATAACAAAATAAACCACAGGGTGACGTAGCAAATTTCATTTTTTAATGTACATCGACATATTTGGCATGCCACGCGATTCGATTTGAGCCGCCTTCGAAGACAATCGGATAATGTTTAGGGTATGCTAAACCCTGTACAAAAAAGGGTGCTAGCTTATTGTGAATGCATGGTTATATCATTTTCAGGACTAGATGAATATGATTATTGACCCTTGGTTCACAAAAAAAAGTCTATCTCATTAAAATGGCGCATTAAAAAGGTTGTAACCTTCAAAACATATATAAATTAAGATCCATATATTTTGTACTAAAGTGTTCAATGTGTTACAAAGACTGCATAAATCCAAGCTAATAGATTAAATAGTTCGATAATATTGTATAATATGATGCTATTTGAATTCTTCTTCTATCTCCGGTGTTTTTGAAATAAAGCATTTATCTCATTATTGCCGGATAATCCCGAATGGATTTATCATGTTTTGTTCACTTATCCTCAGACAATATACATATGATGATTCAATAGTCATAATAACTAATAACAATAGATAACATTGACTCAAGGCATATCCACTTATTTTTAACAATCTCGGGTCTACCGCCGATATCACTTGCTTACAAATTTGTTTCTGAAACTGATCCGTACACAAAACCTAAAAGGAAACTCAAAGTAAATTTTCCAACATGATGGTATAAAAATCGATATGCCAAACGCTTCAATTTGAACCATCTTCGAAGACAATCGGATCATTTTTAGGGTATGATAAACCCTGTACAAAAAATAGGCGCTCGCTATCAATATATATGATATCATAGTCATAATAATTATTAATTAGTTATTACAAATTTGAGCCATATATATGCTCGAAGAGAATCGATCTAAAAGAAAAGATTCCAGTACAGTGGTATAAAACTAAAATTTTCCAATTATTTTGTCTTTGATGAATAAAAAATATCAGTATGACACAGTGAAGTTTAATGTAAATTTTTCTACATACCAAGATTTTCAATTTGTACGATCCCCGAAAGAAATCGGACTAATAGAAAAGCTTCCAGCATCGTCGTCTAAATAACAAAATTCACTCATTTTTCTTATTTTTGAATTTCAGATAACAAATAAGTATCCCTGGTGGAAAAAATGTTTACATAAAAGTACAACAATTCTACAACTAAAAATTTTTGTTAAAACCTGTACCTTTTTGTAAAAAAAAAAGTACAAAATTTAACAAAAAAATACAGTTAAATACAAATGGCTAATTTTTGTTATATTTTCTTGTAGAAAAGTAAAACAATTAACAATAAAGTATAAGTTTCTACAATTTCTATAAAATTACAAATATTTACGACAAAATATAAGATTTCACAAAAGTTGAAATATTGGGAAACTGTACTTAAAATTATGTTGTCTTTTATAAACTATTCTTAATTTTGAAATAATTTAAAATTAATAGATTTAGGATTAAACGATCTTATTCAGTTCTAAATCCTATTCAAATATTATTTCAATCTAAAATATTCCATTTTTAAACATTTCATTTGAAATTTTCTAATTAAGGATGCCATTTTTTTTAACTAAACAATTTTAAACTGAATCATTTGAAATAGAAAGCCCATGAATCGTTAATATTTCAGAGTGTTATATATTTAAAGTTTCAATGTTATAATTTTAATTGTTCTATTTAAGAAAATATTAATATGTAAGTGAAATTATTGAATTTTGATGCATGAATAACAATTGAACAATTATCAATTTGGAAAAAAATTGAGTTAGTTTAAGAGATATTTACAAGTTTTGAGAAGATTTCAAAAAATAAATTCACATGTTTGTAGACTTCGAAATAATATTTTGAAGCTTTTTAAGGATCTTTAAAGCTTTTAAGAAAATAAACAAAATTTCTTAAGTTTTCTGGAAAAATTTTTAATGATTTTTTATTTTGAAAAATTAATTTTAAGAGAATATTTAAAAATATTTTAAAAATTCATTTTGATTAATAAATGACAATTGAACAATAATTAATTTGGAAATTAATCGATTAGGTTTAAAATATATTTAGAAGTTTGGAGAAGATTCCAAAATAATTTAAATCGTGAAAAGATTACAAACCAATTAAAAGAAATTTAGATTTTTTAAGATTTTGAACAAAAAATGTATAAGCTTTTAATCATTATGAAAAGGTTTAAAATACATAACAAATTTGTATCGAAATTCCTAGAAAAACTAACAATAATTTTTTTAAATTAAATTTAAAAGCATATTTAATAGAACTTTCAAAATTTTCAAAAAAAAAATCTGGACAATTTTAAGGATTTTTTTTACTTTTGTAGGATTTTCAAAAAATTGAAGGAAAAATTCGAGTTCCAAGATACATTTCTAGCCTAAAATTGTTTGAAATGATATAATTTTGAAAATTTATCAATTTTTTGATTCATTCTTCAATCCATAGCATTGAAACCTATGAAAATATTGAAAAAAATTGCTGATAATTGAATAAAATTGAAAATTGCATTGATAAAAATTCAACTGGTGAATATTGAAGAAAATTGAACTACTGAAAATTGAATTGAATTGAAAATTTAATTTTCTTTGATTTTCAACAGATGAAAATTCTACTGTTATCAATTTAAGTTAAAAACTTATATTTCCAATTTTATTCAATTTTCAACGGTTTAAATTTTTTTCTAACGGTTTTAATTTAATTTTTTTTTACGGTTTTAAATTTAGGAAAACTGAAAAGTGAATTTTTAAAAGCTAAAAAGTTAACTATTTAGTTAAAAATTAAATTATTTTGTTTTTTGTATTTTCGGGTTGACAATTAAACTGTTTTGTAGAAAATTCATCTTGTTGACCTCAAAATATAATAATTCTGTTGTAAATTGATATACATATTTTGTTTAAAAAGTCATATTTTTTGGTAGAAAATTAATGTTCTTGGTAAAAAATTAATCTTTTTGGTTGAAAATTTAACTATTTGGTTAAAAATTATTCTTTTTGGATGAAAATTCAACTACTTGGTTGAAAATTAATGTATTTTGTTGAAAATTCGTCTTTTTAGTTAGAAAATTAATCTTGTTCGTTGAAAATTCATCTTTTCTGTTGAGGATTCAACTCTTTTGTTCAAAATTTATCTTTTTTGTCTAAAATCAACTAGTTGAAAATTAGTTTTTTAACTGGGAATTTCATTCCATTTTTGATTTGAAAAAATTTTGGTTGAAAATTGATCTTTTTCAGATAAAAAATTTATATATTTGGTCGAGGATTTAACTATTTTGTTAAAAATGCATCTTTTTTGGTTGAAATCAACTATTTGAAAATAAGGTTCTTTTGCTGTTGAAAATTAATTTTTTACCTGAAAATTTGACTATTCCATTTTTGCTTGAAAAATGATGTTTTTCAGATAAAAATTAAACTACTTGATTGAAAGTTGAATTACGTTGTTAAAAATGCAGTTTTTTGGTTACAGATTTTTGTTGTTGTTAATAATTAATGTTTTGAAGTGAAAATTGGTCTTTATGAGTTTAAAATTCATGTATTTTCTTGAAAGATCGTTTTTTTAATAGAAAATTAACATTCTTGCATGAAAATTCATCTTTTTGGTTGAGAACTGAAATTTTTTAGTTGACAATTCAACTATTTCGTTGAGAATTCATGTATTTTGTTGAAAAATCGTCTTTTTTGTAGAAAATTAATAATTTTGGTTGAAAATTCCACTATTTGTTTTAAAATTCATCTATCTTGATGCGCAGTTCGAACTGCGCATCAAAACTGCTGCGTAAAGTCTTTTTAAGGCATTTTTGAATATTAGCCACATCATGTGCGACTTTACGGAACGAAGAAAGGTGTCAAAAAGCGACTTTATGATATCTATGCAGGAAAAAATAATTTATCAGTTATTTAAGGTATCTTATCACTTGGCATTGGCCCAAACACTACTCAGAATCACTCTTTTGAATTAAACTTCAGCGTGATCGTGAAGTTACCATTCCTAAAAACTGCACTAAAAACACTTTATATGGCAGTTTTTATGCGCAGTTAGAACTGCGCATAAAAAAATGACGGAAAAAATAAGTTATCAGTTATTTATGGAATCTTATCACTTCGTGTTGTTCCAATCACTATTGACAAGGTCCATCAAGCTAGCACCTCCACAATCAAAATTCCCATATTTCTTTGTACCAGAATTTTGGGCTTTTTTTTGGGCTGCATTGCCAATTTTTGGGCTCCAGTAATTTTTTTGAAAATTGAAATTTGGAGTGGAGGCGCTGACTTGACTCTGCATAAACTTGAATTTGAAATCAAACACCACAGAATTTTGGGCTTTTTTGGGATCTTGAAAGCGCCAACAGAAAAATGTCCAAAAACCACCCCTACTGAAAATAAAACTACCCCCTATGTACAAACTCAAATTCGGAACAAATGAAGTGCACAACAATTTTGGGCTTATTTTCGGCTCTAGAATGCACACAAAGAAATTCAAGAAACCACCCCCTATGTAAAAAAACCACTTCTTGCAAAAAATAGAATCTGGAAAAAACAAAGTGTATCAGAATTTTAGGCTTATTTTGGGCTCTCGAATGCACCAAACAAATTTTTCCAAAACCACCCCTATGTACAAAAAACCAACCCCTTAGTAAAAACACATACCTGGAAAATACAAACTAGAAAGTAGTATTGGGCTATTGAATGCTTCAATTTTTTTGTTGCAAAAACTACCCCTACATCTAAAAAATCAAATCGAGCCCCAAACTTCAGAAACTTATTGATGTTTGTATTTTTGAGTTGAATAAAAATCAGAGACTCTATTTACACTGTAAAATTCTGAAAAAGATTAGTTCTTGACAAAGTAATATCTACGTGGTGTCATGGGGTTGCTTTTCAACTGTAAGGGTTAAAGCCCAAAAATCGGTGTTGGTATTTTTGAGAAGCCCAAAAATCAGAGACTCTATTTACACTGTAAAATTCTGTAAAAGATTATTTCTTGACAAAGTAATATCTACGTAGTGTCATGGGGTTGATTTTAAACTGTAAGGGTTGAAGCCCAAAAATCGGTGTTGGTATTTTTGAGAAGCTCAAAAATCAGAGTCTCTATTTACACTGTTAAATTCTGAAAAAGATTATTTCTTGACAAAGTAATATCTACGTGGTGTCATGGGGTTGCTTTTCAACTTATAAGGGTTGAAGCCCAAAAATCGGTGTTGGTATTTTTGAGAAGCCCAAAAACCAGAGACTATATTTACACTGTAAAATTCTGTAAAATATTATTTCTTGACAAAGTAATATCTGCGTAGTGTCATGGGGTTGATTTTAACCTGTAAGGGCTGAAGCCCAAAAATCGGTGTTAGAATTTTTGAGAAGCCCAAAAATCAGAGACTATATTTACACTGTAAAATTCTGTAAAAGATTATTTCTTGACAAAGTAATATCTACGTGGTGTCAAGGGGTTGCTTTTCAACTGTAAGGGTTGAAGCCCAAAAATTTGTGTTGGTATTTTTGAGGAGCTAAAAAACCAGAGACTCTATTTACGCTTTAAAATTCTGAAAAAGATTACTTTTTGACAAAGTCATATTTTCTTGGTGTGATGGGGTTGCTTTTCAACGTTAAAGTCTGGAGCCCAAAAATCGGCTTTGGTATTTTTGAGAAGCCCAAAAATCAGAGTCTCTCTTTACACACCCGTACAGTTGAAAAGCAACCCCTTGACACCACGCAGATATGACTTTGTCAAAAAACTATCCTTTTCAGAATTTTACAGTGTAAATAGAGTATCTGATTTTTGGGCTCCTGGAAAATATCGACACCGATTTTTAAGCTACTGCCCTTAACGCTAAAATACAACCCCTTATCACCACGCAGATATGTCTTTGTCAAAAAAAAATCTTTTTTAGAATGTTACAGTGTAAATAGAGTATCTGATTTTTGGGCTCCTCAAAAATACAAAAACCGATTTTGGGGCTCCAACGCCTAAAGTTAAAAAGCAACCCCTTATCACCACGCAGATATAATTTTGTCAAAAAATAATCTTTTCCAGAATTTTAAAGTGTAAATAGAGTCTCTGATTTTTCGAGAGCCCAAGGAAAGTCCGACACTACTTTCTAGTTCGTATGATCCAGGTTTGAGTTTTTACTAAGGGGTTGGTTTTTTTGTACATATGGGTGGTTTTGGAAAAATGTGTTTGGTGCATTCGAGAGCCCAAAATTCTTATGTACTTTGTTTTTTGTAGATTTTATTTTATGCAAGGGGGTGTTTTTTTGATTTTTTTTCTTTCATTCAAGAGCTCATAATAAGCCCAAAATTCTGGTGTACTTCGTTTTTTCCGATATTGAGTTTGTAAATAGATAGAAGTTTTATTTTCAGCAGGGGTGGTTTTTGGAAATTGGTTGTTGGCGCGTTCAAGAGCTCAAAAAAAGCCCAAAATTCGGTGGTGTTTGATTTTTAATTTTTTTAAATTTTTATATCGTGGAGGTGCTGGCTTGAGTCAAGTCAGCACCTCCACTCCAAATTTCAATTTTCAAAAAAAGTAGTGGAGCCCAAAAATCGGTAATACAGCCCAAAAAAGCCCCAAAAAAGCCCAAAAAAGCCCAAAATTCTGATACAAAAAAATTGGGTTTTCGATTGTGGAGGTGCTAGCTTGATGGACCTCTATTCACAATCACTCTCTTAAATTAAACCTCAGTGCGATAGTGAGGTTACCATTCCTCAAAACTGCCTTCATACGGCAGTTTTGAGGCACAGTTCGAACACATTTTAAAGTTTCTTCGTTGAAAATTCAAAATTTTTGTTGAAAATTTAACTATATTGTTGAAAATTCGTATTTTTTGTTGAAATTTAATTTTTTAAACTAAAAATGTAACTACTTGATTGAAAGTTGAACTAATTTGTAAAAAATTAGTTTACTTTGTAGGAAATTAACCAGTTTTGTTCAAAAGCCGGGTTTTTTTTTGTTTAACGATGAATTGTTTGAACTAAAGATTGAACTAGTTTATTTTTGGTGAAAATTTGTCTTTCTCAGTTGAAAATTCATGTATTTTGTTGAAATTTTGTTTTTTCATAGAAAATTAAGATTTTTGCTTGAAAATTCATTTTTTTGGTTGAAAGCGGAATTATTTGTTTCAAAATTCACTATTTGGTTGAAAATCAAACTATTTTCATAAAACATTAAAGTATTTTGTTGAAAATTCATTTTTTAACTGAAAAGTATTTCATTTTTGATCGTTCATTTATCTTTTTTAGTTGAAAATTCTAATATTTGTTTGAAAATGTATGTATTTTGTTAAAAATTTGTCTTTCTTGGTAGAAAATTAAACTTCTTGGTTGAAAGTTTAACTACTTAGTTGAACTACTTCGTTAAAAATTCATTTCTTGGTTGGAAATGCATAATTTTAGTTGAAAAATCATCTCTGGATGAAATTTCAACTATTTAAAAAAATTCGTTCGGGGAGGGGGGGGGTAGAACTAACTTTTTAAATTAAATATTTTAATGTTTGATCAAAATTTTTTTTAGTTGATAATTCATCTACTTGGATGAAAATTCATGTATTTAACTATTCCATTTTTGATTATAAATTTATCTTTTTGAGTAAAAAATTCAAAGAATTCGAG